>JAJONW010017013.1:0-28192 GCA_029582385.1 Solanum tarijense | reverse complement strand
CCCCCCCCCCGCTACTTAACCCATTTTTCTCTTTTGTAGGATGACTCAAGTTATTGACCCTTTGAGGACCCAGATGGTAACCCAACCTCATCATTAAGTATGTTGGGAACTGCTACTTTTTCCCAGTCCACGCTCAATCAGAGTAGTCAGTGTGTCTGCTCCATCCTTCTTTGACGAAATGGATGTTTTAGGAGAGGTTGGGAAGGAGGGACTTCGTTAAAGATGGTCTGTCTTGAAAGAAGTTTCGACCAATGTATCATCCACATCACCAATCCATACCTCTTGAAAAGGGTATGGATTGAAAACCTACCTGGAAAAGTACTCCACTAAAGTTGTCGAGTAATGGAGTGGTGTTTGAAAGCACATAGGCTATCTCCCTTTCTTAATGAAAATGGAAGCTTGGGAAAATGGTCAAATTTTGGGATAGTAAGAATGTGGTGTTCCATTTTGGAGATGTGGAGATGACTCCAACCTTTGAAGAAGTACTTGCAAGTTATGAGAGTGTAGGCATGTGTAATAAAAGGAAAATGATGTCCGATAGTGATTTTTGCTCTCAAGAATATGGGACTTTGATGAAATCAAAAATAAATATTCACTTATCAAAGCCGAATGGATGGATAAGCTTCCAAGCCCAAACATCTCGCTTTGCCTGTTTTACTATCAATTTGGACATGCTAGGGCCTTCGAGAAATTCAAAGAAGAATTCATTTACGAACTTCGAAAGAAAAATGTGTTTTTGCTTTTGCAGTGTGCTTACTTGGGTCCATGGTCTTTTCTCGAGGTCCAAACCACACGATCCATCTGAGTGTGGTAATGGTCACTTGTGCTATCTTTTACAAAGTAAAAATGGGATTGACAACATAATATTACATTTTGGCGCCTATAATTGTTGTCGACATTTATAGAGATTTGGATAAGTGTTAAAGCAGAAAGTGCATATTTCAGGATTGTAACCTAATACTACAATGGTGGATGATGAAACACTTGCTTAAAGTCCATAAGCCAAAAGAACTGTAACACCCTAGAAAATTTATGAACTGAGACTCGAACCATCCTTCATTGTGAGTAGTATTTTATCGAGGAATATAAAATTTCTTGAGTGTTGAGGTCACTAGATGTAGCACCTTGAGTTCCAAGAAGAACTAAAGAGAATTCATTCAAGTCATTCCTAAGTTCTTCTAAGTTTTGGGTCAACTTTAAATGACCATAACTCTCAGTCCAAAATCAGTTAGGTGGCCCATAAGATATCAAATGAAAGGTCTTTGAATTATCTTTCCAACACCGCCAAGTTTATTAAGTTTTGAGTTTGGATGAGTGAGATATTCCCTTTTGAAGTCAGGTTGTCCAGTTAAGGAAAGTTATCCGAAAATAGTAAGGGGTATTTTGGTATTTTCCTTACCCAATTAGATTAATTCGTTTTTAGTAATGTTTCAGGGATCTAATATGGTCAGGTTCAGTTTTATAATCCAAATATATGCCTAGGGTTTTAGTTGAGAGTTCAAGAAGAGAAAAGAAGAGAAAAGAGGAGAAAAGAGAAAGGATCAAGGCGTTCGTCGAGATTCTTGAGAGTTGTTGCAGCTTTTCGCCATGGGTTTGATCCCTAAGAGGTATGTAAGTTTCCATAGTGTTGGGTTCGTCCATCCACACGCCAAACATGATTATCATAGTCGAATTCATCCATAAAGATTTAAATATTTAAGTTCTTGATAAGTGTTCTTGAAGTTTTATTCTAAATCTTGTTTTATTGGGATTTTGATGATTTCTTGAGATCAAATTGAGTTTTTTCGGGGCTGTATTGAGTAGATTAGAGTGTACTTATGTTATGTAATTGAATCCAAGTGATTGGGGAAGAAACTGTTCGATTCTAGGGGAGGTAGGGTGAGAAAACGAGCAAAGAAATTCGTCGATTTTTTGGGGTTGGGGCCTAGCGCCCCGTGCCAGCCAGTGCACCCCAAATCCCCTTGTGTAGTTTAGGGGCTGGCTCCCTGCGCCACTCAGTGTGCAAAGGTCGCCTGCCCCGTCCAGTTTGCAGTCGGTTGCTCCGTTTGTGTTCTTTTAAAGTGTACCTTCACTCCCTTTTGATTCTAATCACTCTAAACTACTTCTAAATACTAGAAATAACTCTTAACATGAAGCATAATCTTTAATTCATAATTCAAATTCAAGGTAGAGTTAAGAGTTAAGTTTTGAGAGTTCTTTCGAACATTTTGAGAAAGTCCCTTTGAGTCTTTTTGAGGAGTCTTCTATAATTTCTAATAACTTGTTTCAAGACTCGAGCAAGTGAGTATGAGAATGAGGAGAATTTATTCATGAGTATACTTTGTCATCACGATATCCTTCATATCATGAACCATAACTCTTGAATTCATAATTCAAATTCAAGAGAGGGTTAAGGGTAGAGTTCAAGAAAATCTTTGATTCCAATTGTGAATCATTTGAGATCAACTATCGATTTGAGGAAGTAAGTATGAGAATGAGAAGAGTTGTATACATGATTTCCATATTGTTATTGTAATGACCCGTAAATTGAATAAGTGAAACTAGGGTCTAACTAGTAAGTGTGTGAGGTTGTCATGAGGTTTAAGGTTGTTTTATGTAGTCCCGAGCTATGGTTGAGGGGTTTAGGGGTTAAACATTGAGGTATGACTCCCCATGGACCACCCTAGGGGTCCTTGAGGAGGACCCTAAGCTTAACCCCCAAAACCCCAAGGAAAACCAACACTGCCCAAAAATGAGGTGACCTACGGAGGGGGTCCACGCCCCGTAGGTCTAGCCATGCCTCGTGGATGGCCTCCGTAGGTCAAGGACCCCCAAACCAGGTTGCATCCCTAGACCGCGGACCAACAGTATGGTCCGTGAATGGACTCACGGTCCGTGAGTCTAGGGCATCGTTTGCACCTGTGTGTGTTGTCTAGACTCGACCAACACAAGGGTGGTTTGGTAAATTCCTCCCTTGGCTAGTTAAGTGTTTGGACGGTTATTTTAAGTTTATTAAGGTATTTTAAGAGCATTAAAATCATTAAACTATATTTTACATCTCTTTATTTCAAAACCCCAAATCAAAACCTCCCCTCCCCTCCAGAAGTCTCTCTCTATAAACCTCCATAGGAGGTGAAGACTTAAAGTTCTCAAGGTCAAATACTTCAAGGTTTTCAAAGAATTTTTATGGGGAATCAATATCAAGGTATGGTGGTCTTGATCCTTGTCTAATTTTCCATTCAAGGAGCCAAATCCAAAGTGATTTTACACTATGAAAAATCTAGGGTTTTACTCAAACTCATGGGTTCGTCCATCAAAAATTTTCAAATGGTTTCTAATGAAAAACTATGATTGTATTGGTGTTTAATTGATGATTTACGATGAAAATACTCTATCAACCCATGATTTATCTCAATTCCTAAATTGTGCCTTATGAAGTGGGTTTGTTCATCATGAATGAATGTTGATGGATTATGCCTAGATTGATTTAGATTGTTGAATTGTATCATTATACATGCCTTAATTGTAGTAAATGGTTGGTGTGTTGGTGACTTTTGATCATGGTGTTGAAAGGGCAAGTTGTGACCTAATTTACATGTTGAAGTAGAATTGTGCTTGAGCTATTGATCCACTTGAAAGGTAGAGGTATTTACTTACTATGTATAATGTGAAGGATATGAATGTTATTTCAATGATAGAATGATGGTCTTGTATAGAATGTAAATGTGTTGTGATTGAAAGCATATTCTCTCTTATCACTCATGAATGTTGATGATGGAATGTGAAGGATTCTACAATGTAATGTTTTATATCTCGAATCGGTAGGCTTCTACATCCTATTCTTGTATGAACGAATGTAAATTGAATCTGATCTCTTGAATTGGTAGGCTAAGGCATTCTTTTCTTTTATTGATGAATGTGATCATGAATGAAGTATCTTGAATTGGTAGGCTAGGGTATCCTCTTCTTGAATAATGAATGTATCTTGACTTAATGTCTTAATGATCATGAATCGGTAGGCCTAATGTTGGTAGCCCTTTCATAAATGACTAATGAATGTGTTGATGACTTAGAATTGGTGTACCTAAGATTGGTAGCCTTTTCATGAATGAATGAATGAATGTCTTTAGTTGGTAGACCTGATGTTGGTAGCCTTCTGTAAATTACTAATGAGGTATTTTAGGCTATGTCTTGAACCGGTAGACCTAATGGTGGTAGCCCTTCATGATGAGTCTAGGAACTAATGTAAATGTAAAACCTTGAAACGGTAGACCAAATGGTGGTGGCCCTTTTTGTGTGAAATGATGAACTTAGAAATGGTAGACCTAATGGTGGTGGCTCTTTCTAGGAAGATCAACGAGCTATCCTTAATATACTTTGAATTGGTAGACCTAATGGTGGCGACCTTTCATGTGTATGTGATTTGAGTCGGTAAGCCTATTGTTGGTGACCCTGTTAAGTACAATAATGTAATGTGATTGAAATACTCTATGCGAATGTAGGCTAAGCACCGAGTGGATTGATAAGATGAAATCTCTCCCAACGTTAGGCTAGGATTCCAATGAACATCTTTTTATCCCAAAACCATGTGCCCACATAGGATATTAGCTAGTGGATTCAATTCAATCAAAGCTAATATTACCGATCTTCCTTAGGCTAGGAGACTACCTCTTTTCGGTGTGGGGGCAGAACACCAGATTCCATGTCTAGCTTGCATGGTCTATGTCGGTTAAATGCTTATTCCCATCATGTGAGATGTGCATTAGGGTTTCTTTAGGAATTCTACAAAATGTGGGTGGTAGTATGGGATGCCATCCATGCATTGCACGAGTAGGCTTTGAGAGGGTCATAATGAGTTCTATAAGTCTTAATGACTATTGTTTGAATGTCCTCCTAGGAATAAGTTAATGAGAATGTTGATCTAATGTTTAAGGAATGAAAGTCCTCTAAATGATGTTATTGAAGAATGTGTACTCTTATAGGCTTAATGTAAAGACGCATGCTATACTTGGATTGTATTATGAGTTACTTCATTGTCATAACATATCATATATGAATGTGCCTTGTCTATGGTGACTTCAAAGGAGTACTTAGTGTGAGTAGTAGTATGGTATGCTACTTTCACATTGCACAAGTATGACTTAGAGTTGTCCTAAATGTTGGTCTTAATGTGATGATGTGACTTATGTAATGTTTATGTCTTTTATATGCTTTATTGTGTAAATGTGTAAAGGATGAATGGTAAGTTCACTTTTGGTGGCCTTAAGGTAGTACCTTAGTGTAGGTGGGGGTATGGGATGCTACCTATACATTGCACAAGGTATAGCCTGAGGGTTACTTGAGGTGAAGGCTTAAGGTGAAGGTAAAGGTTTATATGTGGATTATATTCTAATGTGAAAATATGACTTGTATGTTGGTTGTGACTTATATCATGCCTCTTTTATCAATGTTCATGAAGTCTTACCAAAATGTCATATATCATGACTTTCAAAGAAAATGTCCTATTGGTGTTCTATGCTTGAGGAGCAGGTTTTTAAGGTGCTTGAAGATGAAGACTTGGTGAGTCCTCATAGTTTCGAGGACAAAACCCACTTTGTTTCTTTATGTATTTTAATTATGTTAAAGTGTTTGTATGGGCTAAGTCCCAATGTTGTATTCAAAGTATTATATGGTTTGAGACATAGTATACAAAGTTTAGAAAGTCTTCCTCTTGCTTTTTTAATGAAAAGGTCTTCGCTTGTAAAGAAAGTTTTAATTCTTCTCTATTTTCCTATGTTCTTATGTTTAAGAATGCTATGAGGCTTGTATGAGACCCATTCGGGGTCGAGTACGCCGTGTCGCATCCGGGGTCTAGACTCGGTTCGTGGCAAACATGGTATCAGAGCACAAGATTTTGGAATGGTCATAGGTTGTCTCAAACCACATCTAGTAGAGTCATTTTCATAATGTGAAGCATGCTACATTATGAATAGGAGGTTATTGGGTGTTAATAAAGTTTCACTTCTTCATTCTTCAAATCGTGCCATAGAGTTTAACTCTATAATGTCTCTTTGTTGTTCCTTATCCGATGGTCTTTAGTGTATGACCAATTTAAAGAAGTATACTAGAAGGTTGAGGGAGAGAAAAGGTTGGTTGTGATGCCAACTATGGCTATGTGACTTGATAGTTGAGATGATAGTTTGTGGTGTGACTTTAGTATGAATGGGTTACTTTGTGGCTATGTGTGTAGTTGGTGGAATCTGACTTAGTCAAGATGAGTTTTGAGGTATGTTGAAAGAGCTGATGAAATGTGGTTATTTAGAAATGCCTAGGTGTGATGAGTATAAAGGTTTAGTGATGACTTGCTCTGATCTTAGAATTGAAAAAAGTGATGTTGTAAGGAGTTTGTATAGGCTTACACCAAAGTGGGGGATAATGTGCTTAGATGGTAAGGTCATTGAGTGTCCTTCATGTTCATGAGTTAGGCTTGCTTGGTGTTCTTACCTTAAGAGGTGTAGTGAGTTGAGGAGTTTAGACCCGGTGTAGTAGACTCATATGAGATCTTGAGGGGTAGCATGTTGAATAGTAAGGTTATTGACAGTTCCGATATTCTTACCTTTTCCTTTATATGCCTATTCAAGCCTAAGACAAAGAGTTTCTTTTTGGCTTGTTTCATATTTTTGAAGTCATGTGTGATATTGTGTTTCCATGGTCTCCTTATGTTATGCATGTTCTTAATGAGTTTATGTTTGAATGAGAAAATGAGCTTTCATAAATTATGTTCCTCATGTTAATGTGCATTTGGTATGAGTTACTTACATGCTTCATAAGGTTACATGTTGAACATGCCTAAATGTGCTTTTGAGTGAAATTACAAAATGTGCTTAATGAGGTTATGATGAACATGATTTGAGTTGAAGAAGGAAGTTCCTCCAGTGAAATGAGAAATGTTAAGTTTTGTTATATAATGAGTTTGTAGAAGTAGTTCCTACCTTCTTGTTGTGTTTTGAGCTTATTGATGTGGAGTTGATTTTTCCACCTAGTTTGTGCATTGTATATGATGTTGCATGCATGAGGGGCTGGTAGTCTTGAGTCGTTAACCCCTTAATATGTTTAAAGTGCCATTCGAGGATGAATGTTTCTAAGTGGAGGATAATGTAACGACCAGTAAATCGAATAAGTGAAACCAGAGCCTAACTAGTGAGTGTGTGAGGTTGTCATGAGGTTTGAGGTTGTTTTATGTTGTCCCGAGCTATGGTTGAGGGATTTAGGGGTTAAGCGTCGAGGTACGACTCCCCATGGACCACCTTAGGGGTCTTTGAGGGGGACCCTAAGCTTAACCCCCAAAACCCCAAGGAAAACCAAGACTACCCAAAAATTGGGTGACCTACGGAAGGGGTCCACACCCCGTAGGTCCATCCACACCCCATGGATGGACTCCGTAGGTCAAGGGACCCCAAACCAGGTTGCTGCCTCAAACCACGGACCAACAGTACAGTCCGTGAATGGACTCATGGTCCGTGAGTCTAGGGCGTCGTTTGCACCTGTGTGTGCTGTCAAGACTCGGCCAAGCTAAGGGTGGTTTGGTAAATTCCTCCGTTGGTTAGTTAAGTGTTTGGACGGTTATTTTAAGTTTATTAAGGTATTTTAAGAGTATTAAAAGTGTTAAAGTCTAATTTACATCTCTTTATTTCAAAACCTCCCCTCCAAAAGTCTCTCTCTAGAAACCTCCATGGGAGGTGAAGACTTCAAGCTCTCAAATTCAAATTCTTCAAGGTTTTCAAAAGATTTTCATGGGGAATCAATAGAAAGGTATGGTGGTCTTGATCCTTGTCTAATTTTCCATTCAAGGAGCCAAATCCAAAGTGATTTCAAACTATGAAAAATTTAGGGTTTTACTCAATCTCATAGGTTCTTCCATCAAACGTTTTCAAATGGTTTCTAATGAAAAATTATGATTGTATTGGTGTTTAATTGATGATTTATGATGAAAATACTCTATGAACCCATGATTTATCTCAATTCCTAAATTGTGCCTTATGAAGTGGGTTTATTCATCATGAATGAATGTTGATGGATTATGCCTAGATTGATTTAGATTGTTGAATTGTATCATTATACATGCCTTAATTGTAGTAAATGGTTGGTGTGTTGGTGACTTTTGATCATGGCCTTGAAAGGGCAAGTTGTGATCTAATTTACATGTTGAAGTAGAATTGTGCTTGAGCTATTGATCCACTTGAAAGGTGGAGGTGTTTACTTACTATGTATAATGTGAAGGATATGCATGTGATTTCAATGATAGAATGATGATCTTGAATAAAATCTAAATGTGTTATGATTGGAAACATATTCTCTTTTATCACTCATGAATGTTGATGATGGAATGTGAAGCGTTCTATAATATATTGTTGTATATCTTGAATTGGTAAGCCTGTGCATCCTGTTATTGTATGAACGAATGTAAAGTGAATGTGATCTCTTGAATTGGTAGGCTAAGACATCCTTTTCTTGTATTGATGACTGTGATCATGAATGAAGTATCTTGAATTGGTAGGCTAGGGCATCCTCCTCTTGAATAATGAATGTATCTTGACTTAATGTCTTAATGATCATGAATTGGTAGGCCTAATATTGGTGGCCCTTAAATAAATGACTAATGAATGTGTTAAAGACTTAGAATTGGTGGACCTAAGGTTGGTAGCCTTTTCATGAATGAATGAATGGATGTCTTGAGTTGGTAGACCTAAAGTTGGTAACCATCTATAAATGACTAATAAGGTATTTTAGGCTATGTCTTGAATCGGTAGACCTAAAGGTGGTGGCCATTCATAATGAGTCTAGGAACCAATGTGAATGTAAAACCTTGTAATGGTAGACCTAATGGCGGTGGCCCTTCTTGTGTGAAATGATGAACCTAGAAATGGTAGACCTAATAGTGGTGGCTCTTTCTAGAAAGATCAACGAGTTATCCTTAATATACCTTGAATCGGTAGACCTAATAGTGGTGACCTTTCAGTGGATGTGCTTTGGGTTGATAGGCCTATTTTTGGTGGCCTTCTCAAGTACAATGATGTAATGTGATTGAAATACCCCATGGGAATGTACGCTAAGCACCGAGTGGATATGGTAAGATGGAAACTCTCCTAACATTAGGCTAGGGTTCCAATGAACATCTTCCTATCACATAACTATGTTCCCACATAAGATATTATCTAGTGGATTCAATTCAATCCAAGCTAATATTACCAGTCTTCATTAGGCGAGGAGACCACCTCTTTTTGGTGTGGGGGCAGAACACCGGATTCCATGTCTAGCTTGCATGGTCTATGTCGGTTAAACGCTTATTCCTATCATGTGAGATGTGCATTATGGTTTCTTGAGGAGTTCTACAAAGTGTCGGTGGTAGTATGGGATGCCATCCATGCATTGCACGAGTAGGCTTTGAGAGGGTCATAGTGAGTTCTCTAAGTCTTAATGACTATTGTTTAAATGTCCTCCTAGGAAGAAGTTAATGAGAATGTTGATCTAATGTTTAAGGAATGAAAGTCCTCTGAATGATGTTATTGAAGAATGTTGACTCTTATAGGCTTAATGTAAAGATGCATGGTATACTTGGATTGTATTATAAGTTACTTCATTGTCATGACTTATCATATATGAATGTGACGTGTCTATGGTGACTTCAAAGGAGTACTTAGTGTGAGTAGTAGTATGGGATGCTACTTGCACATTGCACAAGTATGACTTAGAGTTGTCCTAGATGTTGGTCTTAATGTGATGATGTGACTTATTTAATGTTTATGTCTTTTATATGCTTTATTGTGTAAAGTTGTAAAGGATGAATGGTAAGTTTACTTTTGGTGGCCTTAAGGTAGTACCTTAGTGTGGGTGGTGGTATGGGACACTACCCATACATTGCACAAGGTATAGCTTGAGGGTTACTTAAGGTGAAGGCTTAAGGTGAAGGTAAAGGTACATATGTGGATTACATTCTAATGTGAAAATATGACTTGTATGTTGGTTGTGACTTATATCATGCCTCTTTTATCAATGTTCATGAAGTTTTACCAAAATGGCATATATCATGACTTTCAAAGAAAATGTCCATTTTAAGCATGTTTTTGCATGGCTTCTATACTTAGTACTTCTTGTGCTAAAACCACTATTCTCCATTTTTACCAAAATGTAGGGTTTGGAGATATTGGTGTTCTATGCTTGAAGAGTAGGTTTCTAAGGTGCTTGAAGATGAAGACTTGGTGAGTCCTCATAGTTTCGAGGCGAAAACCCACTTTGTTTCTTTATGTCTTTTAGTTATGTTAAAGCTTTTGTATGGGCAAAGTCTCAATGTTGTATTCAAAGTATTAGATGGTTTGATACATAGTATACAAAGTCTAGAAAGTCTTCTGCTTTCTTTTTTAATAAAAAGGTCTTCGATTGTAAAGAAAGTTTTAATTCTTATTTATTTTCCTATGTTCTTATGTTCAAGAATGCTATGAGGCTTGTATGAGACCACTTCGGGGTCAAGTACGCCGTGTCGCATCCAGGGTCTAGATTCGGGTCGTGAAAGTTATTTAGACCCTCGAGTCGAGTCATTCATGCCCATAAATTCCACATAAACATCATAAATTGAGACTCTTTGAGAGGAGTAGTATATTCAAGTTCGAAGTCTTGAGAAATGAGTTCCTAACCCTTTGGAGATTATATTCCTAACATGGGGTTATTATAGGTTACCCATGAAGTCCTTGAGTTGAGTTGTTCATGCTCATAATTCCGCATGAACCCTATGAGTCAAACATTCTTGAGATGAAGTAGTATCATGAAGTCCTTGAGGTGAGATTGTCCATGCCCATAACTCCGCATGAACCCTCTGAGTTGAGTATTCTTGAAACGAGTATTACCATTGAAGTTCTTGAGTTCTGAGTTGTTGAGTCTTGAGTATTGAGTTCTATGTATGGTTATTGAAAACCCTGAATTCGGCATGGACTTTATTCTGAGAAGTCTTTTACAAATGTTTCTAAACATGATTTAAAACTTGAGCACTTGAGTTGAGAAAGCGTAGAGTCGAGTTCATTTTCTTTAAAATGATATATGGGAACTAAGTGTTCCTAAGAGCAAATGTTTTCACATTTATAAGAGGAGGAAACTGAGATTTCCAAAAGAGTTTTGAGCAGTTTGAGTAACATTTCTTTTTAAGAAAAAGATTTTGAGTAATAATCTCAAACCACAAAAAGAGTTATGTTTTTAAACATATGCGTTGAGTATATTTTTGAGAGTAATATTGAGCACCAATATGGGGACGGGTTCAGATAACTCAAGTCTCCATAAACTATGTTGCCAACGTGGGTAGAAAGGGTCATATTTTTTAGATGATTCCTTAGTGCTTTTTAGCAGAAACTAGTGGATCCACTTAGTTGAGAGGTTCTATACCCCGACAAGGTATAGGAAAATTCTGGCAGCGTGGGAGACGTTGTACCATCACATAGCTCTTACTGATGGTTTTCGGTTAAAGAAACTCCCATAGAGATATTTTGTATTCTTATATCCACAGATTTATATTGTATTTTTATATACAAACTGAGTTATTATTGTATTCTTCAATACATTGAGTTGCTATTCATCTTTTATAGTTGATTTATCTTGAGTTGAATACCATATCTTTGAGTTGAGTATCTAATCTTTGAGTTATGTATCTTATTCTTGAGTTGAGTTTAGTTGAGTGAGTTGAGAAGAGGTAAGTATGTTTCCTTTTTATCAAGTTCAAGCTTATGTTATGCTTTAGAATTCCCCTTACATGCTCGTACATTCTATATACTGAGCCATTTGTCCTGCATCGTTTTATGATGCAGTTACTGGTATTTAAGATCATCAATAGAAACTTTGCTGATAACATATGCAGTTCGAGTTAGCAATGGTGAGCCTCCTTGCTTCCGGCGGATTCCATTTACTTTCAGTTTTGTCAGGATGTTGTGGGTCTTGTCCAGACTTCCATCTTTGTCAATTAGAGGCTTTATAGATAGATAGTAGAGTTTGAGAAGTCTGTTTCATTTATCTTATTAAAAGTCTTAAATACTTGAGTTGTCTATTGTTGGCTAATTGAATATTCTATTTATATTCAGAGTAAATCATTTGAGTTAAAGCTTTGTACTTGAGTTCATGAATTTTATTTAGTTTTTAAGCTTTTGTATGCCTGAGTTAGTCGTCCGCTTGTAGTCAGCTAGGACGAGGGTTCACTTGGGGACCAACAATGGTTATCGACTGTCGGCCACGTCTAGGCTGTAGACTCGGGTCGTGATAAACTTGATATCAGAGCACAGAGTTCAAGTGTCCTAAGGTGTCTATGAAGCCGTGTCAGGTAGGAACTTGTTTATGGTTGGGAGGGCCCCATTTCTATAAATGAGTGACTACAGACATTTAAGCTAAGTTTCCCTTCTTTCATACTCTTGATCGTTTAACAGAGCTGAGTCATAGAGATTTATTCATGTGCATTTCTCAGATTCATTCGACTACCCTTCGAACTAGAGGTGGTTTAACAGAAAAGTCAGTCCTTGATCGTGTAGTTGTTCTTAGCAAAAATATTGAGGAAGTCATGTAACTCCAGAGGGGCTTGAGAGAAGCCCATAAGTGAGTAAGTGTTCAGTTTAAGAGGAATGCACCCATATTCATATGAACCATGCATTTGAGCTAAAAGAGAGTTGTACTCTCTTCCCTAAGCCTTTTTTCAGCTGAGATCCTTATGAGGAAGTATGTTTAGAGCTTGGGTAGGATTTTCACCAGAAAAGGTGGCACGAGTTACATAATCATGAGCATTAGTAGTGAAAAAGCTCGTAGTTAGTATGTAGAGGTTTAGTAATCCAATAAAGGGAGAAGGTGTTTGACAAGTTGTGTTACTATAGTCATGCGCCTAGTAAGTTACTAATGAAGAGTTTTCCTTTATGGGTAGACTAAGAAGTGATGAGTTGTGAAGATTCCATCATAGGAGGTAGAGTGTGTTGTAGATAGAAAGTAGTTGGTGATGAAGTGTCAGTGTGTAGGAAATAACCAGGTGTAAGTGTTGAATAGAAGAGTGGGAGTATTCATGAAGTGATAGATCTAAGCTAGGCTTATGATTTTGAGGGAGAGCCCATGATATTCAAAGTGTGATAGAACTAATTAGGCATTGATGTATAGTGAATGAGTGAATAGTACTCAAGTTGTGAATGGGAATGTGATAGTAAATTGTAAGTATGAATACTAAGAGGTGAGGATTGACTATTTGTCATAAGGTCCTAGTGGACGAGTGTGTCTGAATTTGTATCAAGTAGTTGTAAGTTAGTCTAGTAAGCGAGCAATCATATTGATAATTGGGTTTAGTCATAAATATTAAGCTTGAATTCGAGATGAGTGTCATGATCAAAAGAATGGTAACATGAGGGTGATGATGTTAGTCTTGAGATTTGATCTAGAAGAGTTGACATAGAGTAGGTGAGGAATTGAGGTGATAAGCTGCAATAAATATGAGTGGTACAAGTGAGAGACCCTAACCTTTAGATAAGGGTAGTGAAGTGTGGCTAAGTCACAAGAGTAACAAGAGCATTAAGAGGTGTACCGAGAGGGTATTTAATCAGAAGAGGTTAATAGAAACACCTTAGAAAGAGGTCTTAGTACATGTTTATTGAGAGTTCGATAGTCATAAGATAAACTTCTCCTGAGTGTTAGAGTAAAACAAGATGTAGACCATTCTGAGATGATGGAATAGGTCCATAACTTTCAAGTGTCAGCTTTAGACCTAAGCGGGAGATGAGGAGATGAGAAATCAAGTCAAGTGTTTGAGAGTAACATAGTAATGAGTTCCAAAGAGTATGGGAGATATCCTTTCGAATGTCCTTTTAGTAATAGAGTGATATCAGAAAGAGGAGGTTGATATTCTTATCGTGATAGTGATGGTGTGATAATTCCATCTAAGGTTATAAATGAGGAGGATCAGGTTTTACTATGAGAAATAGTTAAATGAGAGCCCTTAGTCGGTTTCGAAGGAGTTGGTTAATAGGAGTCCATGGAAGTGTTAGAGTACTAAGCTTGAATGTGATGTTGTTAAACATTAGGTGGTTCTTGATATGATCCCAATGTGGTGGTAAAGAGTAATAGTCTTGGGATGAGATTCCCTATAGAGAGGTATAAAACTCGAACTTAAGGATTTGGGTTAAGCTTGAATATATTAAGAGAATACCATTACACTAATACCTTAGTAAGAATAACCCCATTCCATACCCAGTCCAGTTGTCATTCGAGGACGAATGATCCCAAGAGGGAGATATTGTAACACCCCAAAAAAATTTGAACTGAAACTTGAACCATCCTTCGTTGTGAGTAGGATTTTACCGAGGAGTTTAAAATTTCTTGATTGTTGAGATCACAAGACGTAGCACCTTGAGTTCCAAGAAGAACTAAAGAGAATTCATTCAAGTCATTTCCTAAGTTCTTCTAAGTTTTGGGTCAACTTCAAATGACAATAACTTTTAGTACAAGATAAGTTAGGTGGCCCATAAGATATCAAATGAAAGGTCTTCAAATTATCTTTCCAACGCCACCGAGTTTGCTAAATTTCAAGTTTGGATGAATGAGATATGCCCTTTTGAAGTCACGATGTCCAGTTAAGAAAAGTTATCCGAAAATAGTAAGGGGTATTTTGGTCTTTTCCTTACCCAATAAGAATTAATTCATTTTTAGTAATGTTTTAGGGGTCTAATCTGATTATGTTCAGTTTTATAATCCTAAAATATTTCTAGGGTTTTAGTTGAGAGTTCAAGAAGAGAAAATAAGAGAAAGGAAGAGGAAAGAGGAGAAAAGAGAAAGGATCAAGACGTTCGTCGAGACTCTTGAGAGTTGTTGCGGATTTTCGCCATGGGTTTGATCCCTAAGAGGTATGTAATTTTCCATAGTGTTGGGTTCATCCACCGACACGCCAAACATGATTTTTTTATTCGAATCCGTCCATAAAGATTTAAATATTTAAGTTCTTGATAAATGTTCTTGAAGTTTTATTCTAAATCTTGTTTTGTTGGAGGTTTTATGATTTCTTGAGATGAAAGTGAGTGTTTTGAGGGCTGTATTGAGTATATTAGAGTGTACTTATATTAAGTAATCGAATCAAAGTGATTGGGGAATAAACCGTTCGATTGTAGGTGAGTTAGGGTGAGAAAACGAGCAAAGAAATTCGTCATATTTTCTGGGTTGGGGCCAGGCGCCCCGCGCCAGACAGTGCACCCCAAATCCTCTTTTATAGTTTAGGGTTTGGCCTCCTGTGCCACTCAGTGCGCCAAGGTTGCCTGCCCCTTCTAGTTTGCAGTTGGTTGCTCCGTTTGAGTTCTTTTAAAGTGTACCTTCACTCCCTTTTGATTCTAATCACTCTAAACTACTTCTAAACACTAGAAATCACTCATAACATGAATATTAACCTTGAATTCATAATTTAAATTCAAGATAGAGTTAAGAGTTAAGTTTTGAGAGTTCTTACGAACATTTTGAGAAAGTCTCTTTGAGTCTTTTTGAGGAGTCTTCTACAATTTTTAATAACTTGTTTCAAGACTCGAGCAAGTGAGTATGAGAATGAGGAGAATGTATTCATGAGTCTACTTTGTCATCACGGGATCCATCATATCATGAACCATAACTCTTGAATTCATAATTCAAATTCAAGAGAGAGTTAAGAGTAGAGTTCAAGAAAGTCTTTGAGTCCAATTGTGAATCTTTTGAGATCAACTATCGATTTGAACTATGTTTTGAGGAAGTTAGTATGAGAATGAGAAGAGTTGTATAAATGAGTTCCATATTGTTATTTAGACTCTCGAGTTGAGTCGTTCATGCCCATAAATTCTGCATGAACTTCATAAATTGAGCATCTTTGAGAGGAGTAGTATCTTCAAGTTCTAAGTCTTGAGAAATGAGTTCCTAACCCTTTGGATATTATATTACTAATCATGGGGCTATTATAGGTTACCCATGAAGTCCTTGAGTTGAGTTGTTCATGCCCATAATTCCGCATGATCTCTATGAGTCAAACATTCTTGAGATGAAGTAGTATCATGAAGTCCTTGAGTTGAGATTGTTCATGCCCATAATTCTGCATAAACCCTCTGAGTTGAGTATTCTTGAAACGAGTATTACTATTGAAGTTCTTGAGTTCTGAGTTGTTGAGTCTCGAGTATTTTGTTCTATGTATGGTTATTTTGAAAACCTTAAATTTAGTCGTTCACGTCTATAATTTGACATGAACTTTATTCTGAGAAGTCTTTTACAAATGTTTCTAAACATGATTTAAGACTTGAGCACTTGAGTTGAGAAAGAGTAGAATCGAGTTCATTTTCTTTAAAATGATATATGGGAACTAAGTATTTCCAAGAGTAAATATTTTCACTTTTAAAAGAGGAGGAAACTGAGATTTCCAAAAGAGTTTTGAGCAGTTTGAGTAACATCTCTTTTTTAGAGAAAGATTTTAAGTAATAATCTCAAACCACAAAAAGAGTTATGTTTTTAAACATATGAGCAGAGTATATTTTTGGGAGTAGTAATGAGCACTGATATGGGGATGAGTTTCTCAAGTCTCCATAAACCAAGTAGCCAACGTGGATAGAAAGGGTCATACTTTTTAGATGATTCCTTGGTGCTTTTTAGCATAGACTAGTCGATCCACTTAGTTGAGAGGTTCTATACCCCGACAAGGTATAGAATAATTTTGGCAGAGTGGGCGAGACGATGTATTGTCACATAGCTCATAGTGATGGTTGTCGATTAGAGAAACTTCCACAGAGATATTTTGTATTCTTATATCTATAGAGTTATATTGTATTTTTATATACAAACTGATTTATTATTGTATTCTTCAATACATTGAGTTGTTATTTATCGTTTTAAAAGTTTTCCATATATCGCATTTTTTATTGTTGCGTTATATTGAGTTGAGTATCTTAAGTTGAGTACCATATATTTGAGTTGAGTATGTGATCTTTGAGTTGAGTATCTTATTCTTGAGTTGAATTTAGTTGAGTGAGTTGAGAAGAGGTAAGTATGTTTCCTTTTTATCAAGTTCAAGCTTATGTTATACTTTAGAATTCCCCTTACATGCTCGTATATTCCATGTACTGAGCCATTTGGCTTGCATCATTTCATGATGTAGATACAGGTATTGAGGATCATCAACATAAGCTTCGTTGATACCACATGGAGTTCGAGTTAGCTATGGTGAGCCTTCTTGCTTCCGGAGGATTCCGTTGACTTTCAGTTTTGTCAGGGTGTCGTGGGTCTTGTCCCAACTTTCATCTTTGTCAGTTAGAGGCTTCATAAATATACAGTAGAATTTGAGAAGTCTGTTTCATTTATCTTTTTAAAAGTCTTAAGACTTGAGTTGCCTATTGTTGGCTAATTGAATATTCTATTTATATTAAGAGTAAATCATTTGAGTTAAAGCTTTGTATTTGAGTTCATGAATTTTATTCAGTTTTTAAGCTTTTGTATGCTTGAGTTAGTCTTCCGCTAGTAGTCAGCCATGACAAAGGTTCGCTTGTGGACTAACAATGGTTCTCGAGTGTCTGTCACGTCCAGGGTGTAGACTCGGGTCGTGACAGACCCAGATCCCAAAGTTTGAACAAATAAATTTTCATTTCATAATATGTAGATCTAAACCATTTCAAGAATGAGGAGGGTCAAAAATTTTGGTTTCCATAACACAAAGGATTAAGAGATGAAAATATGCCATGGGTAATCGATGATCCTATAGCAAAAGAAATTGTGCTTCAAGGTAAAGAAATCCCTTTCTTGATGTTTTTCGGATTATGAAGATCCTGACCCTATGCTCCACTCGAGTTCTCAGGGAATTAGGAGGTAAGAAATTTCTCTCTCAAACCAGAGAAATGAGTAAATTTGCAACGGACCATGAGAATGGCCAAGTCGCTTTTGCCAGAATAATCATTCGGGAATGGAAAAGAGGAAAGGTAATGGGTGACCCGATCTCAAATAGGTTTCAAGATGAATGTAGTGGCACGTACAAAGAATGGTTGAAGAAGAACCTTGTTGGAACCATCAAGCCTGGCCCAAATGTTCCTCATTGTATCAAAGACGTTGACGCTGAGTATAATAATCTTCTCCACTAACGTCAAGAGAGGTTACAAAGAAAATTAGTTGACCGATCAACACCGACACTTAGAGGATTCAAAGGTCATAGACCAACTAAGTAAAGAATAAGGAAAGGCGAGCAATGTATGACCGAGTTAGATGACCGCATGAAGCTACATATCTTGACTGCATAGAGGGCCGAGTATGAAGAAAAGGCTCAACTAGCAGGAGATCACTTGTGGACATAGCTATTTGGCAAGAAGTTGATGTTGCTAAACTTGTATCCTCATTATGATGTTTTGTCAAACACTTTTGGTTTTTATCAATGAAAATAATTTGGAGATAATAGATTGGCTTAAAAGACATACACATCCTTCAATTCGATAGGCCTACCCTTGGCACCAAAGGGCCACATAGTGATTTAGGACACACAATAATTGTTTGTATACTATGTATTATAACTGCTTATGTGAATATGTTGCTTTGAATGAGGACATTCTAGTCCATCCCTTTTCAATTTTTTTCTAAAGATCCCCATAAACACAAAAAAACAAGTCACTACCAAAGTTCTTCCAAAATACTCTTCGAGCCTTGAATTTCTCAACAAAATCAAAATTCTATTACCGATTCCTAAATCCTTTCTCTCTCATCTCATGAAAGATTGAACTTGCCGTCAAGATGGAAAGAAACCAGTACATTGAGGTTAAGGATACCAAAGAGGCACTAATTATGAGATTATACCAAGTTAATCAAGAGATCCTTGAAGTCGAGAGAAGGACTTGGGAAGTGGATCTAACCAACATGATCATTCTAGCTAAAGGGCTAAAATGGATGCTAAGATTGAAAAGATCTGAAAAGAGGTGATAGTTTTCCCAAGAACAAGCATAGGTCTTCATCAAGTTAAACCCCGAAATCCAAAAAATTTCTCCATAGTTTTCGTTACTTGGTATGTGGGATTTGACTAGTGGGTTTGTTTCACCCACTTGGTCCCTAGAATCTCATAAACTGTTCAAACCTAGGGTTTCTAGATTTTCAAGATTTATCGTGATTGTGTTTCCTTTGATCTAAATAACTTGTTTCTTGATAATTTCGTATAATTCCATGCATAGAGCTCAGAACCCTAGCTTGTGTAAATTTATCATATGTCATGAATTATACTTGCTAGGCCAATCAAATAGAAAATCATGCTTCAGATTTCGAATACCACATTTTAAGTTAGCAAGCTAGTGTTTTGAGCTATTCGATATTTAGTGCATTTTAGCTTCATGAATATCCAGTTGGAAGTAAACTTATGACCGAGTTGGACTAGGGCTCAGCGTACCCTCAAAGTCCCAAAACTACGTGCCAATGTAGGTTTAGAAGTCCCCTCTGTTGGGCATCAGTTTTAGTGATCACACCACAGTCATGCCTCTATACCCCTGACAAAGTATATTGGGTCCTCTCAATGGGGCGTATACATCGGACTCCACATTTAGCTCATGTGGTTTATGTCGATTAATAGTAGCTCCCACAATCAGATCTCTTAGTGCATTGACCAGGATTTCGGCAGTTACTTCAGTATACAGTTCAGCATGTTATTTTCATAATTAGTACGTGGTCATTGCATCTAGTTTATATCATTGCTCTGTTATGCATTGTTCATCTTATATACTTTGTTCAGCTTAGCATATCTATATCATGCATGCTCAGTACATTCAAAGTACTAATGCATACTTTTGCGCTACATCTCTTTATGATATAGGTCCAGGTATTCAGCACCGAAATCACGTTAGTACGATTTTCAACCCATATTCAGCAGCTTCATAGGTGAGTCCTCATACTTCAAGGACAATAAACATGCTTTACTTTTCGGTCTTTATTTCTAGTTTTTAGTCTTGTTAGAGTTAGCTGGGGGCATGTCCCATCAAGTCAATTCAGTTAGACGCTTTCCAAACACAGTAGTAGATTCATCTCGAGTTGTTAAGTGTTGTTTCGGTCATCACTAAACTCTTAGTATATTTTATTTATTCAAACTAGTTGGATTTTTCTCCATTTCAGTTATCCATTGTTTTTAGCTTCTGCATAGTACATGATTTTCTTAGTTATATTTCAGTATGCTTGTGATATGCCAGACTCAGGGTTAGTTTTGGGTCACTCGTGATCCTAGGTCCCGTGTTATGTCTAGGGGATAGCCTCGAAACGTGACAAAGAGCTACTACGATATGATACAACTCCAAAACTAAATGACAAGTCTAGACATAAAAAAATATCATGTCTTGATACTAAGACAAACAGAATAAATTAAGAGATGATTGAATGTATGGGCTGCAGAGTAGCCAAGTAGCTCACCACAACTTTAAGATGACTCAAAAGCTCCATGATTTGTGCTCGTCCTTGGAATCTATTCTGCACCATAAAAGAGTGCAGCAAGTGTAGTATGAGTATGAAATCACATGTACCTAGTATGTCTCGTAGACCGACAATGAAGAAGTAGTGACGAGAGTATATAAGAAAAATCCTTTAATTTTTGAAGTTTACATTATACTTATCATCCAAGTTTCATCAAATAGGAATAATCAAATAGCACGTAATGTCCAAACATCAATGAAGCACATAATCAAGCAAGAATAAAGGATGTAATGAGATGCAATGCAATGCAACACCATGAAATGATATGCCCCAAATGACAAGTACTTTCTCAATTGTATATAGACGATACTTCTCTGAAATACATCGATATCATGACCCATGGGAACTCAATCCACGTGTATGTGCAGATGATCTCAATGCACTATCATAATATCAAACAATTCCCAGTATGGACGATCTCCACATGCCCAACTTATAATCATAACTCGATCTCAACATGGACTATTTCCATGTGTCAGACCTTTACTCATACTCAATTTTATGTTAATGCATGTGCACAATATAGTCAATAAAAGGAGATGATGATGCATCTTAATCAATCAAATAACAGTATGACATATAATCACCTCAGCTATCACAAGTATACATGTTCAATAAAGAAACACAACCACACAAAAGAAACCAAGTCGATAATACAACAACTAATGTTCATATATTTTGGCGTTCTCAAATTACAATCCATTATTCTATAATGATAAGTTTTCCCTTTATAACATTGGTACTCGTACGAATGTCCATAACACCATTGGTACGAGCCCCCCATCTTTCGCCCTTACCCGTTATCTATATCAGTTTTTAATCTTTAATTAGAAAAACGTCTCTCAACGAAGTCTAGATAGTCTTAACATACCTTAAATGTCAAACACATGTCACAAATACTAAATCTCTTTCCTTTGTAAAGCTTCCAAACGTTCCCAATCTATCAATTATGTATTATTCATAAGCAAACGAGTACATAGACATTCATATTATTGTACTTCTATTTTGGATAAATAACTGTAACACATAAAGGAAGATGACAATACCCCAAATGATAATTAGGACCTAAACGTTTGTTAAAGAATTTCCTCACGTCCTGAAGCTACGGACTTCACAGAAAGAAGGAGCAAAAGTCATGGTTGCATCAAATTGTTGATATAAAACTATAATCCTCCCCAATCATTAGCCTATAATTCCGTTATTATATACCCTCAATCATTGGTCATCATTGTTCCATGATGGTCCACTCAACTAGCACCTTACTCTTTTAGAATCAATTGCATCATTCCAATTCCTCTTCATCAACAATTAAATAATTAATGACAGTGGTCTATACCTCTACAACCAAAAATACAACCCTTGGTTCTTAAATTTCAAACAGGCGAGAATATTACTACTACTTCTGTAGATACTTGCACACTTGTCCTAATTCCCTTGCACCAAAATAATTCACATCCATTACTGGTACATCTAAAATCAACAATTTCCTTTCCCGACGAGAATGGTAAATAACTCTTACCTGAAGCACTTCGTTCCTCATTGTTCTATGTTCGGTCGCTACATAGGTTAGTTTCTGCTCCCTTTTTCTTTATTTAATTTGATTTTAAATGTGGGCTAAAAAATATAAGTATTAAATAAGGGAAAAGGCTCAAATATGTCATCGAACTTTCAGAAAAGGCTTATTTATGCTATCCGCTAAAAGTTTGGCTCATCTATGCCATTACCGTTTAAGAAAAGGCTCATTATGCCATTATTTTTTAACAGTGGTTTTGCAAAACCATTTTTTACACGTGGCCAATTATAATTCGGCCACGTCATTATTTTTTTTATAATAAAAAATCAAAATTCATGAACAAACATTGAACTAAAATAACAGACCCAATTAAAAACCCACCCAAGTAAAGACCCACCCAAATTTAAATCCCTATAACCCATCAGTAACCCAATTTTTCATTCACTTTTAATCTAAAAATCCTAACTAAGAAAGGAAGTTTCTTTCACTTCTATAAGAAGGACCAACTCCTTCTCCTTCTCCGACGAATTTACTGATCTTTCTTCAATCTCGTTTATGAGGATTAAAGAGGTTAGTCTACATATTACTACTAAATATTTATTTAATGTGGTTGGTAGAGGATTTCAAGAAAGTGTACATATGGGGTTCTAAGTCATGTGGGTTTGTTATTTTTGTATATGTAAATGTATTGTTTAATAGGTAATAGGTAATGTTTTTGACTTTTAATGGTCTTTGTTTGTTTCTTTTTGTTGTGGTCCCATATTGTGTTCATTGTTAAATTTAGGTATTTTTTATGATTGTTCTGTAAATGGTTTAACGGTATTTTATAGTTAAAGTTCTCAACTTTTAATGATCTTGTTTGTTTCTTTTTGTTGTGGCCCCGAATAATATTCAGATGTTAGATTTGGGGGGTTTTATGTGACAATAGTATAAAGGCAATCATTGTTTATTAGTTAGAGTTTGTCTTTTAATTATGTTATTTGTTCCTTTTTGTTGTGGTTTTGAAGTGTATATTCTCTACAAAACTTTTACACTATACTATTCAGTTTCTTGCATTCCTTTAATCCTTCTCCCTTTGCTCTCCATCAAGTAATTTGACATGAATCGTAGACAAGTTGCTTAGCTACTTTAATTTGAAGACCTGTTTCTTGTTCTTCGATTTATGTTATTATGGATAGTTTAATCATCATATTTTTATTGTTGTATGTTGCTGGTCCCTCATTTATTCAATTGTTTTTTTTTTTTGCATGTGTACATTACTGAAGAATGATTGCTAAAGTAATAATATTTTTTCACTATGGGGGTGAATGGGTCTTTTCTCCCCAATTATTGTACACTAAGAAGTTGATGCATATGTGGCATGAATTTGATCCAGACTTGTTGTCTTACAAAGACTTGTGTGAAGAATTTAAAAGGAGCTTGGTTATTTTAAAGTGAAACAACTCTTAGTTGTTGGACTACATAGTTGAAGGTGATGATGGTATTCGGGCTTTACAATGTCTGATTTGTCATGAGTTTAAGAATATTGACTTATTTGATGTAGATGATACAAACTTGACAGTTGATACCCATAACATTCTTCATCATTTAGAGAGATATCATGTAGATGTTGAAGTTGCATCAGATAATGAACATGTACCAGGAGATTCTGATTGTGAGGTTGATACTCCTTCTGATGTGGAGTATGATGAAGAAAGGCTTCAGTTGTTTGAGAAACAAAGAAACAGTACTGTAAGTGATAAATTGGAGCACTACAAGGAATTGGAGAAGGGGATGTCATTTGCCACCATTGAGGAAGCTAGAAAGAGAATGAACTACTATGCTATAGCTAGTAGACGTGGATTGAAGATTGAAAAAACTGATCGTAGCAGGGCTAGGTATGTTTGTCAAGTTGGATGCCCTTTTAAATGTAATATTTCACAGGATAAAAAAGGGGCTTCTGGATTTAGTATAAAAAATTTGATAAGTGAACATACTTGTTTTCCATGCTACAAAAATTCGAGGGCTGATTCGAAGACATTAGCTCAATACTTCAAAAGTAAATTACAGAGAGATCCTAAGTACACTGTGAAGGAAATGAGAGAAGAATTATCAACTGATTTTGATTTGAATGTTACAAAATCCAAGGTAAAGAGGACTAAGGTGATGATCCTTGAAAAACTAGACGGGAGTTTCAAGGATGACTTTAACAAACTTGAAGCATATGGGGCTGAATTAAAAAAGTCTAATCCAGGAACTGATGTTGAAATAAACATCTCAAAAGATGCTTTTGAGCAAGGTATAAGAAAGTTCTTGAGGATGTACATATGTTTTAATGCCTTGAAGGTAGGTTGGAAAAGTGGATTAAGACCACTCATTGGTTTGGATGGTACTTTCTTGAAGGATAGGATCAAAGGTCAATTGTTGGTTGCTGTGGGACAAGATTCTATGAATCAATTCTATCCAATTGCTTGGACAGTGGTTGACAAAGAAACTACCAGGACATGGTCATGGTTTGTGGAGCTTTTGAAGAGGTCTTTGGACCTTAAAGATGGAAGTGGAGTGACTTTTATTTCTGACATGCAAAAGGTTTATCATTTTTTAAACATGTTTCATTATATTTTTTTGACCTATTTTCTGTTTTAATCGTGAACTCTACTTCATTGCTATCTTCTTTTTAATCTTACAGGGGTTACTGGATGCTGTGAGCAATGTACTTCCTGCAGCTCATCAAAGATTTTGTGTTAGACACATTGAATCTAATTGTCTAAAAAAGTGGAGGAGCGGGGAAATGAAAAAGTTGATGTGGTGGTGTGCTTGGAGCACATATGATGAAGAGTTCAAAGATCAACTCAACAGGCTAGGCAAATTGGATGCAGATGTTGCTAAGGACTTGATTAGTAAACCACCTCGGGCATGGTGTAGAGCCTATTTTGACACGCAGTGTAAGAACACAATGGTTTTCAATAACTTCACAGAATCCTTCAATGCTTGGATTTTAGAAGCAAGAGGTATGCCAATTATCAAAATGTTGGAGGAAATAAGGATTAAGGTTATGACTAGGTTGGCTGAAAATGAAGACAAAGTTAGGCATTGGAAAACTGAACACAGTCCACAATGCATGAAGTTGTACAATGATTATAGGGCAATAGCACATGGATGCACTGTGAACTTTAATGGTGATTATGGCTATGAAGTGTCTGAAGGTGATGATAGACATACTGTGAACTTAGAGCATATTAGATGCACCTGTAGATTGTGGGACTTGTCTGGAATTCCCTGCCCTCATGCCATTAATGCATTTATGCATAAGAAAGTTGTTCCAAAGACACAAATTCACTGGTTTTACAGTAAAGAAGCCTATTTGCTGACATACAAGCATAAAATGCAACTTGTTAGAGGAATACAATTTTGGAATGTTGATCCTACTCATGCAATGGAACCACCTGATATGATCAAAATGATTGGAAGACCCACGAAAAAAAGAGATAGAACAACAGATGAAGCAAGAAAAAGAAAAGGTGAATGGAGTTCATCAAGAAAAGGTTCTATAATGACATGTAGTAATTGTGGGGAACAAAATCACAACGCAAGAGGTTGTTATAAGGTATATTTTTAACTTATTCTCTTATTTTAGATAAATCTTTAACTTGCATTAATTATGTATTTTTGGAGATTGCAATAGTTGGAACTATTTTTAGTTGAATAAAAATAGTTGAATAGTTGTTAAGACTGTTTTTAGTTGGGCATTTCTTTAGACTTCAATTTTGAATATTTGAAAACTGAAAATGTTGCGATTGTTTTAGTTTTTGGGACTGTTACAGCTTTGTATTTCCTTAGACTGAAATAGTTAGAAATATGAGTTAACATTATTTTGTTTGATAGGCAAAAGGGGCTGAACAGATTTCAAAGAAAGGCAAAGGCAAAGAAAAAATAGGTGAGACATCAACTGAAACACAACAATCTAGCCATGCCTCAAGAAGTAACAGTTATGAGCCTGAATTTGATACGCAACCATCTCAACAATCAGCCTTTCAAACTCAATTTGATACTCAACAGTCAACAACTTATGGACCTGATATTGGTGACGATGAAGACCCAATATTGAGGCAAAAAACCATCTCTGAAGCTGATACATTGTTGGCCATGAGAAAGAGCAGAATGACACCATCAACTGGTGGTAGAAGAATTCAATTCACCGGAGATGCAACTGGGGTGTCAACTCCAACAAACTTGCCTTATTCACCAACAAAGATAACTTGGCGAGGAAAGGAAGTTGTTACATCCAATCAGTTACTAAATGATGCGAGGAAAAAACGTATCAAGATAATGGCAAGAAAAGGGCAAGGGGAACCAGCCCCCGATTCTTCTGAAATATGAAAGTTGCTTTGTTTTTCTTTTGTGATGCCTAGACATTTTAAAGGTTAAACCTTTTATTTTGTGATGCCTAGACATTTTAAAGGTTAAAGCGGTTGACATGTGATTTTTGTTTTTACAATTAGTTTAACCTTAAAATGATACCTATTTTGTAATAGGATGACAATTGATGCTAGATTTGTTGAAATATTAGGTTATGCAGTATGTTGATATTGAAGTTTTGTGTTATAGATTTGTTGTCTTCCTGCATAGAAAAATTGCTTGCAATGGTGCTGTCAATGGATTAAAAGTGACCAATGATGGAGTGTATCTCCTTAGTGCAGGTTGACATCACAATTCTTTTCAATGAGCTTTTGTATTGCTACTGCTTGGAATTTGTTTATGCATTGTGATTATTATCCTCCACTTAAGAGGCTGAAGGTCTTGTGTCATTATTTCTGTTAGATGCATGTATGACAATGTCTACGGTCTGGTGCATGTTACTGTTATCTTTCTATAGTTGGTCAATGGTGAAGTGCAACTCTGGAATTTATACAGCAGATTATGGTGCTTTCTAATCTCATTTTGATATGCTTCTCTAGCATTTCTCTAGCAAAGTTGTTTATTTTGGGCACTATTTTTAAAACCATGATGTAAGATGTTGTTTAAACACTCTGCAATAGGACGTTGGGTAGAGTTATTCCCTTGTGATTAAGGGAGGGATGGACAAGCTTTTGCGATCGACCAAGATAATTGGAGCGACTGAGTAGCTCACGAAATTTTGAGAGTCAAACAATATAAATTTCAATTTTGAGAGTCAAACAATATAAATTTTAACCAACATTTTAAGATGTATTTTTCATCATATTTGATATGAAGAAGGTTGCAAGTTGTAAGACTTTCCGTTACGAATATCTAGTGCAACATGACAACTAAAAAGTATATTGATAGTAATAATAGAAAACAAGTAATTTGTTCGTCCAACCTGACTTTCATTTATGATAAACACTGAAATGCAACACAAAAAAAAGAAAATAGATTACTACACATAATCCCTATGGCATGTTTGACTCAAGCAACCATAAATTTGTAACTGAATACTCTTTCACTGCTACTTTCAGATGTAGTAGGCATCACTATTAAATTGTGGTGAAAGGATGAAGCCACCATCATAGGATGAGTAACAATAGCTTTGCAATCTCCGTGGAAAAATGAAGTCTCGAAATAACCCTCAGCATTTGTAGTCCCAACCAAATCCTCATGTGTTAATGGCACACAAATTTTGTCAACAACATCTCCAGTAGCTACATTCTTGAAGTTGTTATCAGTCAAACACATTTTGTAACATCCATTTAGTGTCCATTGCTCGGTGTCCACACCGTGAATTGACTGACTTCAAGTCCACAATAACACCTCCTCTTTGAACTAGAAGAGACATTCGACCCCTCAGACATTGTTAGAAAATAAATTAATTGAAGGAGATGATAATGGAAGAATTAAGTTTGAGGGTTAGGGAATGTGTTAGAACTCATCCAATCGCCCAAGAAGTGAAAGAGGGTGAGAAGGATCTTAGGGCTTTTTGGATTGAAAAATTGAATGAAAAATTGGGTTACTGATGGGTTATAGGGATTTAAATTTGGGTGGGTCTTTACTTGGGTGAGTTTTTTGTTGGGTGGGTTAGTTTAATTCAATGTTTGTTCATGACTTTTGATTTTTTATTAATAAAAAAATAATGATGTGGCCGAATTATAATTGGCCACGTGTAAAAAATGGTTTTGCAAAACCACCGTTAAAAAATAATGGCATGAATGAGCCTTTTCTTAAACGGTAATGGCATAAATGAGCCAAACTTTTAACGGATGGCATAAATGAGCCTTTTCTGAAAGTTCGATGGCATATTTGAGCCTT
>JAJONW010017012.1:0-20805 GCA_029582385.1 Solanum tarijense | reverse complement strand
CCCCCCCGGCGGGAGGAGATTGTCTTTCTGCTGTAGATCAATATCCACTGTTTAATGCCATAAGCCATGAACTTTTGTGTGGAACACTAGTACTGGAGTTTTAATGTTAAAAACATTGAAAAATTTGCATAATGGTTGGCTGATAGTGAGATCGGGAATGACAGCTTGTTTGTCTTTATTGAACACTATAATGAAAGAATCTTGTGGTTTCGATATGTCACTCCTTTTTTGCATCAGCTGATGGTACTGAAAGACAGGAAGAGGAATGTCTGCTAGTGTTTCTGGGAGTAATATACCACTCATTGATTGAAGGACAAAGACATCCATGACATTTGCGTTGGCCGTCGGCTGTTGCTGTACAGGTAATGTATTTTATTCAGAAACTTAGAGTACCAGAGAAATTTACAGATTGTCAAAATACATTCCTTTCAAGTGATGTTTCATTTTCACCGTTTTAACACATACATGAGTCATCTTTAACTTTATTTTGCTGATTCATTGGACTGTAAATTTAGAATTTTCTTTGTTTAATTTCAACATTAACGGCAACACGTTCAACGCATGATTCATTCTTGGTAAAGAGAAACACTTATCCATTTATTCAGGCAGACAGTGTTTGGTGTAATTCAAAATTGCTGACTAACGTTGATGTGTATACTGTATAGGTTCAGCTCATATGTTGTGTCTTGAAAAATTGTTGTAGATAACATGGAGCTATCAGCATCAGTTTACAAAGGTAGTGGCCAGGTCATTTTCTGCTTATTTAAGTTCTGTTCATCTACCTTTTGGGTGTGATTAATAGCCATTCCTTTATCATAACTATACATAATAATATATGTTACATGTAAGTTGAACAAATTGTTGAATCAAAATGAAAAAAAAAATAGGAATTTGTTTCTGTCGGTAGTTTGCTTTTCTATACTTCGTAGGGTCCTTTTCCATGGGTTCATAACTTCATATGGATAAACTTTCGAGGTCAAAACTCAATATTTGTTAAATTCGAAAATGGCTAGTGGACGCTATTTCTACGAGATTAGGAGTGGCCAGTGGAGAAAGGGATAAGGTACCCACTAGGGGGTATATGTGCTACTAATTAGTGCTTTAATGTCTTTATCCCAGCGACTCCAATGTCTTGTCAAACACCAAAAGATAGTGACTCTTAACCAAATGCCTTTTTGTGAAAAATATGTCTCACATGAACATAGTAAATACACGGCCGCCGTGCATGCACATAATTTAGTCATATTAATATTGAAATTATGGGGTTGTATACTATTATAAGGTTGAATAATACTATTTTGAAAAAAGTAACAGAGGTTTAAGACTGATTAATCTTCCACTCGATCAATTTGTTTGTTTGATTTTTCTTTTGACTTAATACAAAGTTTAAGAAAGTAAATAAGATTTTTAAATCTTGTGCTCTTAAGTTAAATATATGTTGAATATACGAAAAAGTCATTTAATTTTTTTGGTTTTTAACATGTGCAAGTTAAAACTAAAGAGTTAAAAGAAAAAATAGATAATTATTTTTTAAACATATTAAAAAGACAAATAAGCTAAACATATTGGAGTAAGTATTTATCTCAATAGTTCAATTAATTAACTATTTAAATGTTATTATTTATTGATGAGGGTTTGATTTCCGATATATAGTATGAATAGTATAAATTTTAAGTTTTAAAAGGATATTGCTTTACTGCTTAGGGCTTAGCTGCCCCCTAAAAAGTAGAGTAGTTCCTTTATTTTAGATAAGAAGTAAGATAAGTACATGTGCAGATTGCTTTTTAGAAAGTAACAATCAAATATATACTTATATTTTTTTGTATATAGAAATTTCAATTTATAATTGTATGCAAGCAAATAGGTGAGAGTAAAGTGAGTTCGAAGAATTTACATTTGGCATATTTTAATAAATTATTTCTTTTTAGATTAAACCATTGTTTTTCATATTGCTTCTCCGACCTAGAAAAACAAAAGTAGTAGGCTGGAAATGAACCTTAAAAAAACAAAAAATAAGTGGTCAGTGGATAGAAGCAAATTCTTTACGAACAGAGATTGTGGTATAAAAATTGAGATTTCTCAAACCCTTAATTAGAGATTTCGAATTTTAAAACAAATCATACTAAGAGTTGTTTTAGAAATAGGCTTTGAAATGCACGAATTCAAATTTAATGAGACTCAATACGGCAGTGGCGTAGCTACAGCCACCTCAGGGTGTCCAATTGGACACCCTTCATTGGATATATATTGTTGGACATCCTTCGTTGGAAAATTACGTTGTTTATATGTCAAATTTTATATTTAAATGATATATATTATTGGACACCCTTGACAAAAGTTATGTCTTTGGCGCAATGGTAATGGGTGTCCATTAAATAAAGGAGATTTGGGTTTGAAGTTTGAACTCAAATATCACAATATTTTTTTATTTTATCTTGACAGCTACATGCCATTATTTTTGAATATTCTTAATAAAATTTCTGACTCCACCACTAAATACGAGTATATGAAATCGGATGAAAATAAATAAATTTTTGAACACATGGAAAAACATAACCTGGTAATATTATCCATAGTCGCCATTCTAACAGTTAAAAACTTGTAGTCAAAAACATCGTCCTTGTAAATTAGCCGCCACTATTTTCAACTATTACCAAAATGTTTTAATTTATGGGCCCTTAGTTTATTTGACCACGTTTTTAAACATTTCATAAAAAATTCTTAACATGTCGACCAGACTTACCATAATTTGAGGGATCAAAAAACATTATCTTTATCTTCAACTATTGACAATTCAAATAGATTATTTTATTGAATTAATGTTAATTGAAAATCAAATTATCCAAGATTTTTGGAGGGGGCTCTTTCATACGTAACATAACTTATGATCTATTTGGTCAAGCTTCTGAAAAATAAAAAATACTGTTGTTAAAATGCTTATTTTAGAAAGTACAGTCAAACTTCTAAGAAAAAAGTAGTAATGTTTTTGAGTAAGTAACAAAAGTTATTTCTCATACCTAAAAATAAGTAGTTTTCACCCTATATATATATAATAAAAAAAATTACTCTTAGAACCTTAGTCAGTCATTTATTTAAAATTCCTACCAAAACTCGTTTATTCCATCATTAAATTAATTAAATAATTTTATTTCCCCCTTTTAAATTGTATTATTGAAGAAGCATGCACTATGTAGTTTTATTGGATTGGTCAAAGTAGCTGTAGCTAAAAAGCTATAGAGTATTGTTATAAGGAAAGAGCAGTTGAATGATTAATAATGTTTACAAATTTTGGATAATATTAATTAAGCAAAATTAGGTAAAAATGAAAGTAAACAACTAGCTTTACAATATGGAGCTTCCTTAAAGTATAGAACAATTAAAAGACTGTCTCAACTTTGTAATAAGTTGGACAGATAAGACTTTTTCAAGATTCAGTCACCAAATTTAAAGCCTAAATAAAATTGACTACTTACCCAATAAGTAGATAAGACAATCTTGATTAATTTCCATGAAATTTCTTAAATGATCACTAAGTAGGCATTTGGATAATGTGTATTTGAAGTTAAAAGTGAGGAAAAATTAAAGTTAACTTCGATGTGTAATTGACCATTTCCTAAAAATGTTAAAATTTATGAGAATCTTGTTTGTTGTTTCACTCGATGTTTAGTATCTATTATGTAGCTTAATTAATTAATTTGTACATGTGTGGGGAAAATATATTCCACTTAAGCGCTCACTTACATAAACGATTTCATTTTTAAGGATGGAACCTAAAAGAAACTATTAGTTCATGCTAAATATTTCTTAAATCAATTATATAAGCTTTAGAACATATATCTCCTTGGTTTCTAGAATCAATGAATACAAAATATGTGGTGATGACTAACTACTATATACTAATAATAATTTTTATGACTTCACTTGATATAAAATATTGAATGCGAATAAATATTTTAAAATTAACGTACCGAACATAGAGGGCATGCATGCACAAATGAACCGTAAGATGTTAAAAATAACAGTAGCATTGAGTAATTAAGAATATGATTATGAAATATCCTACAATTTTATGTTGAAGTTGAAAATGAAGTGACAAAGGCCAATTCCATCAAGCTATAAAGACAATCTGATATTTATATTTGTATATTCATCTTTTTGTGATATGATATTTTGTTGGCTCCAGCCTAGCTACCTCTCTAGATTTTTCTTCCTTTTCCCATGTATACTCCTTTTTCAAGAATCTGATTTTTCTTTTCCATTTATTTCTAACCAACAAAAGTTTAATTCCACACCTAAGATTAACGAGGGCGGGTCATAGAGAAGAAGAATTGACTAATTTTCTAATCTGACAAGTTTCTGAAAAAAGATATATATAATATACATCTTAGTTGAATTTATACAAATTAATGAAACATGCACTTTTGAACTTAATAATAACGTAACTCAAGGAACAAATTCACAAGGATTTGTTACGCTAAATTAACCAAAATACGTATCATGAACTTGATTCGTGAGATTTAATGTTATTTTCTTTGTGAATAAAGAAAACAGTGGAAAAGGCATATATATTACTTATATCATGATAAGCCTCTAATTTGTCTTGTCATATGACTAAATGTGAGTACATGATGACAACCTAGCTACCGGCAAATAATATTGCTCCTGACGTTAGAGAATTATCATGATGAGACCAACTTGTATTTTTCCTTTAAATTATTTCTTTTTTATTCTATTATTAACAGATTTTTAATTTCAGTATCTCTACTTGCATTTTTATCAGTAGTATTAACACTATTTTAATAGTTTCTTGCTTTTCATTTTTAGTTTCCACTCGTGTTTCTTGTGGTTTGATGATTGTATATTTGTTAGTTCAGTATGTTTTTCCTATCACATGTATTTGCATTTTTGCCAATTTACTTTTAATTGTGTTACTCGAAGCTATTGTCTATCAAAAATAATATATGTATCTCTTGAAGGTAAGAATAAGATTTGTATACACACTATTTTTTCTCATATTTGACTTGTTAAAATTACTCTCTCTATATATATAATATTGCAGATATTTTCATCGCAATGCGTTGTGATCAATGGAATCCATCATTAGTTAATTCTGAAAAATAATCATAATGGGATTATGCATTGAAATGACTCTTTCACCTAATTTCTAGGCTAGTTTGGTGAATTAATCTATAATAAGGTTTCGCTAGTTATCTTCAATCAAATAACGAATGAAGTGATGACATTTGTCATACAACAATACATAATGTACATTAAACGTATTTGATAGATGAATATCTCCAATTTTCCTCGAATTCTTTTTAGAATTTCCATTTTTTTTCACATGGTGTCCGGTACGTGTATTGGAGTCCGACTATTTTGGACTCACACCGAGTAGGCCTCCATTAGGGCGAAAATGCTCCCTATCAAATTTTTTTTATACCCAAAACTCTAACCCCATACCTCTGATTAAGAGAAGAACAACCCTATCCAGTGCACCACATTATTTGATGGTAAATAACACTTATTTGTTTACTCAATTTCTAATTCATGAACTTCATAATTCGAAATCAAGTGGTATACGCTAGTGTTGATTAAAGGATGACATAATTGACGTAAAACTACAAGGAACTCGAATTATAAAATTGTCCTTTTTTGGGAGTTATGTTCAGATAAAGAAATACTATTGGAAAATTGCTTTCAAAAGAAATACACTACTACTATTATATAAGAATTCATATTCCATAATTATAACATAATTACACATTATAGGTTACAATAACATATTAAATCCATACCTTTCTTTAAAAAAATTGATCCCCATTAATTGTATCATTATTAGTTTTCAAATGATTAATGAAGTATCTTAAGCGTTTACGATAACTCTAATATGAGTCAAAGTAAAATGGAATAACTTAATTAGCCGAATTGAGGTGTGTTTGTTACAAAGGAGAAAAAAAATACTTTTTAAAAATCTCTTTATGTATTTATTTTATTGTATTCGCTAAGTAAGCAAAGAAAATTCATTAATCCTATCTTAAGAGACACGTCGTGCGTTGAAGAATTGAAATGATAAATTCTATGTGAAATGTCATGTAACTTGTTTTTCCTAACTCTACGATGTTATTTTCCTCATCTTTATAAATATTATTTTCAAGAGACGCGTCGTGTGTTGAAGAATTGAAATGACAAATTCTATGTGAAATGTCATGTAACTTGTTTTTCCTAACTCTATGATGTTATTTTCCTCATCTTTATAAATATTATTTTCAAGAGAGTGCAAAAACAGAAAATTATGTATATATAATATGAGATGTAAAATAACTTTGTCTGCAAGTCGTAACTTTAAATTATTAGCGTAGATTTCAAAAAGAAAAAGGGAAAGCCTAAGTTATGAATGTAACTTAGTTTTTTTTCTTTTTTTAATAACTTAATCTCTCAGAGTTGTCAATCATATATAGGACTAACAAATAATATTCCTCTTTTGAAATTAGAGAGTCCAATACTTTAAGATAAAGAAAGAAATGTGGAAGGAATCATTTTATGACCCAATATTTACAATTAATTGGATAAACATGTAAACCTTTTTTTAACCTTTTTTTTTTCCTTAAAGAAAGGTAAAATAGTTAGCTCATGAGGTAAAAGTATTGCTTAAAAGGAACACTCAATGTACAAATAAAATTAAATATTTGAAACATGAATAATGATATAACACTTTGACTTTTATAAATAAAATTTTATATAATCTAATTATTCTATTTTCGATGTTAGATATAAAAAAGAATATATATATCTAAAATTATTATTTCTTATCTCACTCATTAAATAATTCTCATATAATTTTGGGTAGGTAGGTACAAAACACGTGAGGAATATTGTTGAAAAACGAAAATGTTGCATGAAATGTGAAAAAAGCAAAAAGAAAATGAAAAAAAATTAATGACATGAATACTTACAAGAGTGCAATAAAACGGTTAAAAAAGAGTAGGTGTATTTTATTTTTCCTTCTATATTTGTCAATACAAACAAAAATGAAAAGTAAAGTATAAAAGATTACAGCAAGCAATTAATTGCGCAAAAAATCATAAATTCAATTTGGACTTTCCTACAGCCTTCTTCTCGATACACTTTACTGCTTACCGTGTTATACGTCGCCTATACTTCAAACTATATTTAGTTTTGGATCGTTCGGTAGTTGGTTAAAATTATGTGGGTATAGTTATGTAGAGATTAGATATTTAATTTTTATTATGTATAAAATAATATATAATTTTTTTCATAACTTATACGGATATCTAAATTGTCAATTAATCATTGTATTAATTTTATACATGAATATTTTATTTCATATCTACCTACCAAACATCGCATAAATTATATTAAAAATAACACATAAACAACTTAAATTTTATCTAGCTACCAAACTGTCTCTACGATATTCTCTCTATTTTAATTTATTCATCCTATTTTAGTTTAACATGTAACTTTAAAAAGTAAAAATAAGTTTTCGAATTGTGTGATTTTTAAGTTAGAATAATAAAATTATAAATAAAAAAATACATTGGGAATGAAAGAGAACAAAAATGACACTCTTTCTAACCTAATTTATATAACTTGATATCCTATTTAGTCAAAAAAAAAAAATTGATACATTTTATATTTAATAATAATTTATTTTTAAATTTTCATTTTATCTTATTGAAATTAGTTTAGATAATAATAATTAAAAATCATTCTTTTTTAAACTTCTTAATAAGTTAAATTCACTCGCATAAAATAAATCTGTTGCTAATACATAGTTATAAACAAACAAATTAAAACGGACGAATAAATATCAATACTTCACTGGTCCCACACTACTTCAACGTTACACATCTTTCATTTTTCTCTATAAATGGATCCTCACATTTCTTCTTACCAAAAAAACATATATTTCTCCTTTTCCATTTTCAAGAGGAGGAAGAAGAAGGAGAAGACTAGGGGTTTTGATTCACAAGCTCTCTTTTGCATCATTAATTCATTGATAGTCCCACCTTCTTCTTCAATGGCGCAAGTGAATGTGCTCTGTTTCTTTGCTCTGTTTTTAACGATTACAGAGCTCTTCATAACAGGTAATTATTCAGAAACAAAGTCAAAAAATGATAAAAAAAAAAGCTTTGATTTTTTCTTTAACAGCATTCTTTTTTGGATCATATTGTATAAAAAAGATACAATATTCATCTGTAAAGATTTACAAATGAAACTCTGTTTATTTGCTCTGTTTTTATCTCTTCAATAATTCAGAAAAAAAAAATTACACTTTAAAGGAAAATAAATTTGAGTTTTTTTTAATCTTTAAGAGCTTTCATTTCAGATCATGTATATTTTTTTACTCCCTTTTGGTATGAATTTACAAGTGAAAAAACTCTCTCTGTTTGCTCTGTTTTTAACGCATAATTCAGAAACCAAGATTTAAACTAAAATTGGAAATTAAACATTAAATTTGATCTTTCAGAGCTGATTTTAGATCAATTAATATTCAAAGATTTGATTTTTTTTCCTTTTTGGGTATATAAAATATAGGTGTAAATTCAGCTGCAACATTTACAATGGTGAATAAATGCCAGCAAACAATTTGGCCTGGATTATTATCTAACGCCGGAATTGCTCCACTTTCCACCACTGGTTTTGTTCTTCAAAAAGGCGAATCGAAAACAATCAGTGTACCCACTTCATGGGGCGGCAGATTCTGGGCTCGTACACATTGTACCGAAGATTCCACCGGAAAATTCACCTGCGCCACCGGCGATTGCGGTTCCGGTAAGCTCGAATGCGCCGGCGGCAACGCTCTACCGCCGGCAACTCTAGCTGAATTCACACTAGATGGATCCAACGGGATGGATTTCTTCGACGTCAGTTTAGTCGATGGGTACAACTTGCCAATGCTTGTGGTACCACAAGGTGGTTCCGGTAACAATTGTACAAGTACCGGATGTATGGTGGATTTGAACGGCGCGTGTCCGTCGGAGCTGAAAGTGATGAGCATGGGAGGTGAAAATGTCGCGTGTAAGAGCGCGTGTGAAGCTTTTCGAAAAGATGAGTATTGTTGCGCCGGCGCGTATAATAATCCAACGACGTGTAAACCATCGTCATATTCAACGTTGTTTAAGAAAGCTTGTCCGAGTGCTTACAGCTATGCTTACGATGATAAAACGAGTACTTTCACTTGTGCTGGAGCTAATAATTATCTCATCACGTTTTGTCCTTCTCCTAATACCAGGTAAACTTACTTATTCCTCCTCCTCTAATTTCTTTTTCTCGTAAGTTTATGTTAGCAAACAATTTTATCACATTCAGATAGTTAATCAATTGAGCTCGTTATATTTTTTTTATTTATAAAATTAATTTATTTTTATATTTGTGGGTGGGGTGAGGGAAACACATTGGGATTCGAGTTGGGAATGTGGCCTGTCAAATGGAACGTTAGGACGTTACTTTCAATGTAAAGACAAAATATCTATGAGATCATTATTTGTAGGGGTATGTGGGCTATAAGGTAATTAGTAGGGGTATTTTGGTACTTTACATAATATGTGAGATCATTTTATAGGAGAATGGGTTCCACTTATGGTGAGTTTTAGTACTTTAACATAATATGTGAGGTCATTGTAGTAGGGGTATTTTAGTACTTTCAAATGCTAATTAAGTCAGCTTTGGGAATTGGGAACTAATATCAAACTTAACGGCTTAAAGAGATTCTCTGAACCCAAGACTATGAATTGTCATTTTTATCCAAGTAGCCCACCAACTGGTCTAGTTTCGTGTGAATTCTCTATCAAGTGGTTTATCACTTACTTATTCGAGTCGAGTGTCTATTGAAATAATTTTTATTTTTTTAGGAGTAAAAATTAATTTACGTCAATAAAAATTTATATAGCTGACTCAATAATACGATTTCATTGCAGTCAAAAGTCGTCATCATCATCAAGTGGACAAAATCAAGAACCAGAAGATAGTAACAACCAAAACAACGACAACAATAACAATGAGCCATCAACGATCAACAACTCTATGGTATATGATGGTGCATGGGATATCAGTAGTGCATCTTCAACCACCACGTGCATGCACGTGTTCAGTTCACCGGCCATAGCCGGTGCCGTCGCCTTCTTAACAGCCACTTTCCAGTGGCATCGTCAGCTCTTCTAATTTTTTATTTTTGACGTTTTGTTGACACCCAAAAAATATTAGGCGAAAAGGGCGGACCGACCCGGCCCATGTTATTTTGTCGGAATTTGGGGTGTTGTATCACGTGTGGACCATTAAATTGGGCCTTGTGACCCACATGTGTGGCCCATGTGACGGGGAAATGAGTCAGCTTACGTGTCAATTTAATTGACGTACACCTAATTTACCTTTTATTGGTGAAAAAAGAGGTACCTCTATAGCCACAAAATTTAGATTTTTGAGGTTATTTAATTTTTATTTTTTTTATTCAGAATTTTATTTGACTTTTTTAGTTTTTTATTTTTAATTTGAATTAAGATTGGGATTAGGTTTAGGAAGGGGAGATTCATTTGTTAGGTAGGTTTTAGAAAAATTATGTATAATATGCTTTATATTTGTAACCATTCCAAGTTGCTGGAAATTATATACAGTTAAAAAAAAATGGATTGGTGATTTATTTCTTATATCTTTTCGTTAATTTATTTTGTTTTTTTCATGTCATAGAGTATAATCTATTTTACACTCTTTAAATTTTACTTGTGAAAACTGTATTAGGTATATATAATATGTGAAATTATATTAGGTATATATAATATAGTGAATGGTGATGCTTGTTGCACTAAATATTTATAAGCATTTGGTGGAAAAATTAATAAGTATTAAGTAACTTTCAATAGTGACCAAGATACTTTATCAATAGGTATTATAATATTAATTATAGTGTTAAAATAATTTTTAATATTTTATATAAATGTTTGGTTTTCGGATTCATTGGTGTTTGATTCAAATTTGTACCATGTTGCCTATAAAAAAGAAAAGTGTTCTTCACCGATTTTTAATTTATTTTTTTGATTTAAACTCGAAATTTCTTTCCCACAAAAGTAAGATAGGATTTGCAATATTCTATCCTTCTCCTATTTCACACAAAATATGTTGTTATTGTTGTTAGCTCGATCAAGATCTCTAATTAAGATATATATACTCATTTCTCTATTTCATTTAGGTTAGAAGATGCTAAATTAGTCATCTTCAAACTCCATAATTGAGCCACTATCTTTTGTCCTACTAATTAGTTTTAGTTGAGAATTATGATTAGTATTCTTATAATATACATAAGGCATTATTAACACGTAGGGTGATTTGAGTATCTATAATTATTAAGTGTCATACTTTAATTATTAAGCCTTCATTCCTACTAGTTATTAATGTCCAAATTAAGGGATTAGTTAATTAACAGCTGTCTGCTAATCCAAAATCATATTGCATGTTCATCTTATTAGAGAAAACTTACCAATAAGAGAAAAGATTAATCATATCTTATATAAGCAACCTTTACTAACAAACAATCTTGTGATCAGGCTTAGATAGACTCTTTATATTGGTTACAAAAACTCACCCAATAATTACGCATAAATAATAGATTTCGAACCCTACTTAGAAAAAACTAATGTTTTCCAAATCTAAATTGAATAAAGTCAAAATTTTGGATGTATATTTTTTGTTGGAAAAAACGCTATATATTAAAATGCCAAAGTATACTATACTAATTTTCTGTTTGTATCTTATGTTTGTGAGTAAAAATTTCAAAACGATAAGTAGAAGTATGTTCATGCATTATTTGTTCTAAGAAGTTTGCCATACATAAAAACATTGTAACTATTAAATTAATGAGAGTACGAATTATAAAAAAATAAATACAATAACTCGAAAATCATAAAGATCATAAAAAAATATTAGATATGCTAGTGGCGCAAAATGCAACAAACTCTATAATATTTTAAGCCAATAGTACAGTCCATCTTTTTCTTTTTTATTCTTTTTCTATTTCTTCAATTTTATAAGAATTTAATTGCATTAGTAATTCATCTCCATCTATCACATGTAACACGGAATTATTGGACGTCCACTTTTTCTACAGCATGAAAAAATGGACAAATGAAAAGGAAAAAATAGCACCACATATTTAGTGCATAATCTTCAGTAGATATGATATGTGATCGACCTATGATCTTAAGCTAAATCCTTTTTTTCTTTAAACAAAAAAAGTCCTTAGGCCAATGGATTAATTTATTAGGGCCAAGAGTTTATTGAAAATAATCTCTTTATCTTCATAAAATAGAGATAAATCGATTTATTCTCCAGACTAATAAAATGACACCTAATATATTGGTGTTATTGTTATTATAATATCACATAGTTGAACTTTTAATGATAAGGGTATGGAAAAAGTTGTGTTGCTCATTTATGAAGCAATCTATAATGATGTAATAATCTCACAGTCCTGACAAAACATCCTCAATTAATTAGGATACTTTAATAGGCAAATTTTATATAGCTATCGTAAAAATATCCATTCTAGCTTCAACAAGTATTATGGTTGTGGCATGTTATAAGTGTTGTAGTATTTGTATGGCCTTAGCACAAGAGATTGGTGATATAAAGTCTTCAACTTTTAAGATTTTTAGTATTATATTCATTGTATTATTAAATTATGGGATAAAATCTAATATGTTTTAAATATTATAGTAGGTTTATGCATATATATTTATTTTTTGTGTCATAAGTTATGAATTCAGAACTCATAATCGAAAGGATACATTCGACCCTATCTGACATCACTGTAGTATAGGAGATCATTTGTTTCATTACATAACTTTTTATAATTCTCACGTCATGAGATAGCTTTTGGATTGACGCAAAATCTATTTCTTTATCATAACATTAGAGCTGAATTATTTCAACATGAATTGGTAGTTGTGTCAAATATATTTTACTATTTTGATCACTTAATCACTTGGGAAATTGATTGATATTTACCAACCAACCTTACCAACTAAATTGGAGTACGTATAAAGTACTTTGTACTGCTCTCCTTGTACTTTTGGATTGCAGTATCTAATATCTCATGTGGGAGGGCCGGAGTCCGAAAACTAGTTATACAAGTTCTAATAAATTCAATAATTTTTATTTAGATCAGATGTTTGTAATAGGAATTTTATTGAATATGTATAAAAATTTAACTATGAACCTTGTAACTACGATAATTGTAGTACGATGACAAATTTAAACCCATAACTCTAAATTCTGACTCCGTCTCTCTAATAGTGGTACAAATTGACAACATACTTAAATTAGCATTAAGTGTAAGTTTGTAATATTTGATCATTATTAGTTAGGTTAAGTGGATAGTATTTTGGCTAACTTTTGGTTTCTCCTTGGTAAACGACCCAATGAGTTGGAGAAACTCACCAATCTATTCATTAATTTGGTTATACTAATATTGTTCTAATTTAAGTTAGAAAATTCAAGAAATTTTTAATGAAGACAATATCAATACCAAATTGAAATTTATTTTTCTAACTAATTACCAACTTGGACTGAATTAATGGATCGGGTTATTTATGGGCTTAAATTATTCATTCGGCCCAATGCAAACATTTTGGGAAAAATTACAGAAATCCCACCTTTTAGTTTATTTATTACCATTATCCCCTATAAGTTTTACAAATCTCCAAAATTCCTTATTGTCGCGCATCAGATTAGTGTATCTCGCCCATCAGATTAGTGTATCATGTATAAAATGTAATGTATCTTACTTAACGATTAATGTATCAACGCTTATATTATTGTATTCGTTTGAGAGATTTCTGTAATTATAAATTTTTAAGGGATAGATTGTAATTTTTTCATAAAAGTATGTGATTTCTGTAATTTGCCCAACATTTTGGACAGTATACTGCACAGCATCATTTAAGGCATAGTCATTTATTAAACTTCTTTTGTATTTGTAACCACTTGTTGCCTAACGTTCCCCAAGCAACATAAGCGGTGAACGGCCACTACTTTTTTGGTGCGTATTGAGTTAATTCAATTATGTACAATGACTTGCAAATTATACAATAGATGTAACACTAGATAAGTTTGATACGACAATCTCAATTAAAACGACATTTTCAGAAGAAAAAAAAAACGATCTTTGACCTTTTGCTTTTATAGATTATCATATGCTGCATCAATTCAATGACTTGCTTTCTTTGAAGACCATTTTTTTAAAAACCCGCTGCCACTAATTTTGGGTCTGCATTGAATAATTTTATTTTGTGCAATAACTCAAAAATCACACAGAAGTCAAGTTTAATATGACAATTGACAAGCTTAATTGAAAAAACATTAATTAAAAAAATCTATCTCTGATCTTATAAATGGAATACCACCAACCGCACTAATTCAGTACCAAATGGCCAAGGATGCGACACGTCATTCTCTTTTTCCCTTTATATATATTTTCAGTATATTTTTTTTCCTCTTAAGATGAAAATAGTATGTTATCTTTATGTAGAAAATGTATGAAACATTTAGCCACTTACTAGGAACTTGTCCTAACCTATATATATAGGAGTAATAGCTTTACATTTGAAAAGCAGTTCTATATATGAAATGTTTAGTTTCTTTTGTTCTTACTCCTTTTTCTTCTTCTTTCACATAATAAAAGAAACAAATAAAAAAGATATGCAACAAAGCGTCCATGACACGATACAATATTGTTAGAGTTCGATGCATGTACGAAGATGAAATGATCGGTTCTAATCGTTGGTGTTGAATAGACGAGTTGAACTGAATATGATAGTTAAAGTAGACTGAAATTAATAAAGATAGGCCAATGGTCATTAATCAATACAAAAATAACTTCAATTTAAATAAGCCGAGTTAAAATTTGATGAACTGAATCTGACCAGTCAATATAGGTTAGGCTAGTAAGCGAATGAGTTATTAACTTATTTAAATTTAGATAAATTAAATAAATTATATTTTCATAGCTCGCTATGAATGTTTGCTAAAATAAATCTTCACCAAATTTCGAAATGGAGGTACTTTGACATGATGAGATTTTGGTGGGGGTCTAGAAAATTTCACCACACTTTCAATAAAAATAATTATTTAGTTTGTTGACTATCATTTTTTTAGGGAAAAGGGACAAATATACCCCGAACTTTCGAAAATGGTATGTCAATACCCTTCGTCATACTTTTCGGACATCAGAGCCATTGCCGTTCAATAATCGGTGCACATTTACCCCTCCCACTAATGGAAGAATAATTAGAGACACGGGGCGCAATCCTACGGCTCAACCCGACTTGATAGATTAATTAACCCAAAATTCAAATATCCACCCAACAACCGTTTAACCCACCCGATACACCCATTACTCACACTAATACTAACCTATCTAAAAATCTAAAAAGATCTTTTTGTGAAACCCGCCGCCGTCGTGAAGCCAATGAAGGCACCGACACCGATTGGGAAGAAGGTTGCTGCCGCATAGCCGAAAGCAGCAATCCCGAAGATGAAGGTTGTAGTGAAGAAGGCCAAATCCACAACAACAACACCAGCAAAGAAAGCGAATAAGACGGTGACTGCTCCGGCTAAAGCAAAGCGGTGAAAAAATCTGCAGTTGCTAAAGTGAAGAAAACTCCGGCGAAGAAAGTTGGGAAGAAGTCGAAAACTATTAAGTCTCCAGCAAGGAAAGCGAAGAAATGAATAAATTAATCTGAATTGAGTGTTTGAATCTTTAAATTACTTTTACATTTCTCTATTGGTGATATCAAATCCACTATTTTTCTTCATGGGTTTTTCATTTTTCTTCTTCCCCTTCCCCTTTCGTTTGCAGATTTTACTCGTTCTCCATAGACTCCATTATTATGGTTTGTTTGTTTTAGAAGTATGACTTGTGCTCTATCATTTTCATTGAATAGTTACAGATTTGGATGAAGAAATGATGAATTAAGCCAAAATTTTAGGCGCTTTTTCTTTAGGATTTTAGAGAGTTTATTTGTAGGTAAATTGGGTCGGTTAAATGGGTTATGGACAGGTTTTGAAATTTGGGTTAAAAAATTGGTCAATTCGGGTTGTGATGTAGGATTACGCCACGTGTACACAATGAGTGTTCCGTTAGTGGGAGGGGTAAATGTGCACCGATTATTAGATGGTGTCGCGCCCCGTTTTTCTCAAAACGGGTTCTGGTGCACGACCTAACAACTCTTTTGGGCTTTGGGTGATTGAAGAGTCGCCACCTAACGAATTAAGGCGCGTTAGGGCACCTATCTAACCTAACTAAGTCTAGCTAAGGTCTACGAACCAGAGATCGGGTAAGGGTTCAAATTACCTCGAGGGGAAGGTGTTAGGCATCCCCCGAGGTCCACAAATGTGGGTCCCGGCCGTGTCTCATGCAATATGTGGGGGGTTACAAGTAGCAATTATGGTCACTTCAATTATTGGTTTATTTAATTAGCATGGTTACTAAGTGATAAATGATATTAAGCAATAAAAATCATTTTAATTATTTATTTAAGCATGCGGAAACTAGGTGATAACAATTAAGCAATTAAATGCACTTTAGTTATTTTAGTTAATTAAATAGGCATGCGAGACTAAGTGATAACATAATAAATAAATATTATACAATAAATAAAAGATGAGCGAGGAAATAGAAATTTGCACAATTAAATAGAATAAACACTTTTTTTTTTTTTTTTAAACTACCCCAAATAGATATAACAAATAAAGGGAGAAAAGGAAAGGGAGACTCTGAAGGACTTAGGATCAGCACTCGACTTTCTTTATTTCGGTCGGTTTCTCGTAGGGACAGACAAAACCAAAGTTTGTCATTTAGACCGAGTCGATGTCATCATCTCCATAGGGCCTAAACTACCCCTACCCCCACCACCGCATGCTTTACGTCGCTACAAGGTGCCTATCGTCCCCGCTTAAGGTCCAAGAGGCATTGGACTATTATTTAGGTGGGTATAGACTAAAATAAAATATAACAGGCCCACCTAGACACCAAGTCAAACAATTAGGACGACATTTAGCACATAAAGTCTCTAAGATGGCCTCTAGATTTTAATTAGCATGCTTGCAAACAACACATAATTAGTGAAAATGTCGCCTATTAAAGTGTGTGCATAGACAAGCAAAACACTCAATGTAATAATAGATTAATTTTAAATGGACAAAAACATTACAAGTCAGGCAAAACTTATTAGACTGATTTAGTTATTGATTAATTTAAAAAGGGCACTTTATAATAATGCAAATGGGCAAAATATTTTGAAAGCAATAGCAAATTATTAATGCTGAAATTTAAAGGGCAACAGTTTATTTGGTGCGGAAAATAGTTAGTAGCTGATTTTAAATGGCAAGACAGTGCAATTAATTAATCCGAGCCAAATTTAATCGGGGCAACAGGTGGCAGATGTAGAAAATATATTATTATTTTTTAGAACAGTAGCATATGATATTATTAGTGCAGAAATTAATGTAAGATGGCAGCACCTAAATACAAAATGCAGAAAATAATTAGCACTTGCAAAAGAATATGCGGCGTATTTAATTTAATTATTTAACATGCTTAAGACGTAATTTTAACAAGTTTTATTTGTGTCATTAATTAAGTCCTATAGACATGACATCTAAGTGAACAAGTTGAAATTATTATCAAAAACTAAAGTATACTCTCTATATAAAGATACAATAATGTTTAGAAACCTATAGGCATGATTTCTAAGTGTGAAAATTAAAAATATTAAAGCTCTTATAGGCATGATTTCTAAACCCAAGTAATAAATTAAGAATTATGTAACTCCTATAGGCATGGCATCTTAAATTAACTTTAGCATACATAAGCCAATAATGTCTGATTAAATTAATTTAATTATGATGTCGCGAAAAAAAATATAATAATAATTAGTCAAGCTTATTAATTAACATGCTAAGGTGATTTTAACCGATTAACATACGAAGTTATTGGAGACTGATTAATTAAACTAATTAATTTTAACTAAACTCTATGCGGGCATGATATGACAGAAGCAATCTAACATGAACCAACTGTTAAAATATCAATACTTGATCTTGACTTATTATAAAAAGAAATTGGTTGAGTGAAATATCACAAGGAATGGATATAATTATTTTACTATTAAAATTAGGAATCATGGTTATGCAAATCGAATAAAAGTATTACAACTACCAAATAAATTATCTAAACACATGATCGACTTCAAACAATAATTACACAAGATTGAATAGGCGATTAATGACTATAATGCTTTTATCTTATTTTAATTAGATCCAAAATAAGTTTATTAAAATTACAGATTATTAAACAAATCACAACTTTATGAGCATGCTTTCTAACATAAATAAGTTACGATAAAATAAATAAACAAGGAGCACATAATTCTCCTCCCCCCTTTAGGCGATCCCCCCAAGTTATATTTTATATATAGAGTTAGAGTTAGGAGTTTATACAAATTATTACAAAACAATAATATACAATATATATATATATATATATATATATATATATATATAAATTAAGTAAATTCGGCTCGTCTGGCAACTCTTCTAAATCTTGAACCTTTAGATCAAGATCCTGCTAAGACAAAAGAACAATACCACCAGATACATATAAAAGTAAATATGCATAATAAAATATTATTCATATACATGTAAACCCACAATTATTTAAGCAAACCATCACATAGGAGAAAAGGTGAAGAGAACTAATTCGGATGTTTCCCTCTTTTTTGTTCATACACAAAAAAATAACAGATGCAAGGTAAAACTTAAACTAATGAAGTAGAACTAACCGATTATGCAGAAAGTTTATCAGCAATGAAGACCCAATTGATTCGATATTAGACCCGAACACAGCAAAATCGAATAAAAGCAACACTTAGAATGTTTACCGGATCTTTTATCTCTTTCAAGTAGATAGTAATATGTTTTCTTTTCTTAAAGTTAGTATGTGAGCCAATTCGGATGCCAGTAAGTTAGGATTTTTAGAGTGTGTGAGTCCCTTTTTATAGTCACTAAGAGATGAACAAATAAGGAAAAGGAAATAATTAATTAAATCTTGGTTTTCCTTATTGGAAAAGAACTGAACGGTCAAATAAGGGAAAGGAATAAAGGGAATCAACTAAAATTATTTTCCTTATTTTAAAAGAGCCATAATTAGATTTATTTTAATTTAATTTTACCAAATATAAACAAGTAAGAAAATCGGTTGAGCTTAATTAAGGTGAGAAAATAATCACTAATATATACTTTCCTTGTTAAGAAGGAAGCCAAAATCAAATTTTAAAAAAAATTATTATTACCAAATAATGAGCAACTAAATATGGCAAAGAAATGATTAAGAGTTTTCAATAGTGCAAGAACCGGTTGGAAATAAATATTTACCTAATATTAAATTACCATAAGTAAACAAATAAGCATTAATCAAGAAATATTATTTTCCTTTAAGAAAAGGAGGAACCAAATCAGCCACATATATATATGCATACCACAAATAGATCAATTTAAACGCACTTATCATGCATAAACATGTATAGAGTCGTTGACAATAAATGATCTACTAACAAACAATTCAAATTAAAAAAAATTTATAGATCACTAATTATACTACATACCATTATCATGTAAGTAGAACAAGTCATCACAATGGCAAATCAAAACAAATTGGGAAAAACTTTCTGATAGTAATTAAGGAGAGTAATTATAGTAGAAGCGGTTTAGGGAAAGTTAATAACTTTACGTCGATCTTGCCAACTCTAAAGGAAGGATCAACAGTCGTGATAATACTAGTAGTACAAATCAACCAAACAAGCAGAAGCAACACATGATTATATTCAACCAAGTATCAAAACATAACATAGTTCATAAAATCTGGAAATGACCACTAGCAGTTCAAATTTTAAGATTAAAATGGTTTCTACAATTACTAAGCATGCATAGAACTTCCATATCAGAAAATCAAAGACACATTGCAAACAGGAAGAAGAGTAAAATTGCTAAATATGCGATAATAATCTGAAAGAAATGTACCCGGACGGATCTGTTAAAGATCCGTCTTTTGAACAGCTTGAAACTCTCAAAAAGCTCCGCCGGAACTTGTTGTTCACTTGTTCGGAGCTGCTGTCCAGAAGCGAGAGGGGGAAGAGGAGGCAGGCGACTGAGTGCCGCTGCTGGCCTCACCGTACACTGCTGGTGGTGGCTGCCTGCCGGTGCTGGCTGTTGCTGGAGCTGCTGGTTGGAGATGGCTCGCTGGAGCTGCTGGCTGATGCTCGCCAGGCTGCTGGCTGCTGCTCGCCAGGCTGCTGGTTGGAGACAGCTCGCTGGAGCTGCTGGTCTGCTTGTCTTCATCTGCGAAAGAGGAGAAGAGAGGAACGGAGAGGAGAAGGCGAATGGAGAAGAAGAGAAGAGGCGGCTGCCTCTTTTTTTGAGAAGAAAAGCAGAGAATTAGAGTTTAGGTTTTGGTAGATTAAAAGGAACCAAAGGGTTAATGAATTCGGACCCTTGGATCGATTTAGATGAAGGGGTGGGATTTGATCCATGATAATGGGTCCAAAGAGGGACGGTTCAGATTGAAAGCTTAGGTCTTTAAGATTGGATTGAATTGGTTCAAAGAGGCTATAATTGAAACAAAATTGAATTTGGGCAAACTAGAATTGAAATAACCTTAAATAAAATCGGCTAAACTTTAAATGATTTAAAGGGAATTTAAAGAAATGCTATCCAATTAAAATACTACAACTATTA
>JAJONW010017011.1:0-43631 GCA_029582385.1 Solanum tarijense | reverse complement strand
CTGAAGAGGAACTATTACCTCAAGCTGGAATGGAATCGGAAGGAAAGAGGTGAGGATACTTGGACTTCATGGCTGCTTCTGCTTCCCAAGTAGCTCCCTCTACGGGCTGACTCCTCCACAAAACCTTTACTGAAACGACTTCTTTATTTCTCATCCTTCTAACCTGACCATCGAGAATCTCAATTGGTACATCCTCGTATGAGAGACTATCTTTCACGGCCATACTCTCTAATGGCACTATGGATGTTGGATCACCCACACACTTCTTCAAAAGAGAAATGTGAAAGACTGGATGCACTGCCGCTAAGTCTGCTGGCAACTCTAACTCATAAGCCACTTTACCAATCCTTTTCAAGATCCGGTAAGGGCCTACATATCTGGGACTGAGGTTCCCTTTCTTTCCAAATCTCATCACCCCCTTCATGGGTGACACTTTCAGGAAAACCCAATCATCAACTGGGAACTCTTGTTCCCTTCTTCTCACATTTGCATAAGATTTCTGGTGACTCTGAGCAGTCTTAAGTCTATCTCTAATGAGTTGCACTTTCTCCATAGCATCAAGGACCGAATCTAGTCCTATCAAAGCTGTTTCACCTACTTCAAACCAACCAACTGGAGATCTAGATCTACGCCCATACAATGCCTCATATGGGGCCATCTGAATGCTGGAATGGTAACTATTGTTGTAAGTGAACTCAATTAGAGGAAGGTAATCATCCCAACTACCCTAGAAGTCGATCACACAAGATCTCAACATGTCCTCTAAGGTCTGAATGGTACGCTCCGCCTAACCATCCGTCTGCGGATGAAACGATGTGCTAAGATTAATCTGAGTACCAAGACCTTTCTGAAATAACTTCAAAAAATGAGATGTAAACTGAGGACCTCTATATGAGATGATAGACAAAGGAACTCCATGCAACCTCACAATCTCATTAATGTAAAGCTTGGCATAATCCTCCGCCGAATCTGTAGTCTTAACCGTCAAAAAGCGAGAAGACATAGTAACCCTATCAACAATAACCCAATTGGAGTCTGTTGTCTGCGAGTACGAGGTAAACGTGTGATCAAGTCCATGTTGATCACTTCCCACTTCAAAGTAGGAATGTCTATCCCTTGAGTCATACCTCCTGGTTTCTGATGTTCTACCTAGACTTGCTGGCAATTGGGGCACTTAGCCACAAAGTCTGCTATAGCTCATTTCATACCATTCGACCAATAGACTTCCCGCAGATCACGATACATCTTAGTGGCGCCTAGATGAATAGAATATCTGGAATTATGGGCTTCTGCGAGAATGTGCTGTCTCAATTCACCCACATCACGAACACACAATCTACCTTGATAGCGAAGTACACCATCTCCCCCTTGGGAGAAAAGCTCCACTCTCTGATTCTGGACAGCACCCTTAAGTTCAAGCAAGATTGGATCACTATCTTGCTTTTCCTTAACCTCTATTACCAAAGAAGATTCTGCCCCATTCTGAACCGTTACACCACTATCTGATATGCTCATAAGAGGAACTCCTAGGCGAGCAAGTCTGTGAACATCGTTTGCTAGCTCTCTTTTTTCTTCCTCAACATGTGCTACACTACCCATGGATAATCTGCTAAGAGCATTTGCTACTACATTCACCTTACCTGGATGGTAATGTACACTCATATCATAATCTTTGAGGAACTCAAGCCGCCTTCTCTGGCGAAGATTCAACTCTTTCTGGTGAATACCAACTGAAGGCTCTTATGGTCTATGAACACATCTACATGAACACCATACAAGTAGTGTCTCCAAATCTTGAGTGCAAACACTACTGCTGCAAACTCGAGGTCATGAGTTGGATAATTATTCTCATGTACCTTAAGTTTTCTGGAAGCATAAGCTATAACCTTACCTTGCTGCATCAACTCACACCCTAGGCTGACCCTGGATGCATCACAATAGATCACATAACTATCTGAACCCTCTGGTAGAGTCAAGACAAGAGTTGTAGTCAACCTAGTTTTCAGTTCTGCAAAGCTTTTCTCACAATCATCTGACCATTAGAACTTAACCTTTTTATGAGTTAACTTAGTTAATGTAGAGGCTATGGATGAAAATCCTTCCACAAACCGTCTGTAATAGCCCGCTATACCCAAGAAACTTTTTATATCTATAGCAGAGGTAGGTCTGGGCCATTATTTCACTGCTTCTATCTTCTGGGAATCTACTCGAATTCCTTCACTACACATAATATGCCCAATGAGGCAACCGATTGTAACCAAAACTCGCACTTGTTAAATTTTGCAAATAAATGGCGATCTTTGAGAGTTTGCAGAATAACTTCCAAACGACTTGCATGTTCTTCCTCATTCCTAGAGTAAATGAGGATATCATCAATAAAGACGATAATGAACAAGTCCAAGTACTGCTTGAACACTCTGTTCATCAAATCCATGAAAGCTGCAGGAGCATTGGTTAACCCAAATGAAATAACTACAAATTCGTAATGACCATACCGAGTTCTGAAGGTTGTCTTCGGAATGTCACTATCTCTGACTCTAAGCTGATGATAACCTGATCTGAGGTCTATTATTGAGAAATGACTAGCACCCTGAAGTTTGTCAAACAAGTCATCAATCCTGGGAATAGGATAGTTATTCTTGATTGTGACTTTGTTCTACTGCCTATAGTCAATACACATTCTGAGAGAACCATCTTTCTTCTTCACAAATAACACTGGTGCACCTAATGGCGAAATATTGGGTCTGATGAAGCCCTTATCTAGAAGGTCTTTCAACTGCTCTTTCAATTCCTTAAGCTCAGTTGGAGCCATCCTGTAAGGAGGGATAGAGATAGGCTAGGTATCTAGAAGGAGATCAATGCTAAAGTTTATTTCCCTTTCGGGATGAACTCCGGGAAGATCTTCTGGAAACATTTCTAGAAACTCACTGACTACAGGAAGTGAGTCAAGAGTTGGGGATTCAGAACTAGAATCCTTAACCCGAACTAGATGATAGAGATAACCCTTAGAGATCATCTTTATGGCCTTAAGGTAAGAAATGTATCGACCCATAGGCGCTAAGCTACTACCCTTCAATTCTAGGATTGGTTCGTCTGGAAACTGAAAACGAATAATCCTAGTTCTACAATCGACTGAGGCATAATAGGAATATAACCAATCCATGCCTAGAATGACATTGAATTCTACCATTGCTAACTCTACAAGATCTTCTAAGGTGACTTTCTGAGAGACTGTGACATGGCAATTTTTGTATACCCGTCTAGCTATAACAGAGTCACCGACTGGAGTAGAGACTGAGAAGGGTTCTGAAAGATTTTATGGACTTACATTTAAGATTACTGCTATATAGGGATTAATAAAAGATAAAGTAGCCCCTGAATCTTTCCACTGAGTGTACCATATGTGAGCCACATCCTTAATCTGGTAGGATGCCAACTCAACCATACCATTATCAGTCACTCGCATCACTCCAAAGATTTTATTAACCTAATCAATGAAGTTTTGTGGGTCCTCACCAACTTGTGACCGTAAAAACTCAAGCGGATTCATCCTTCACAAAATCTCAAACACTAGCTATAACTGATCCACCATTTCTATTAGTAGGAACTGGAACTTGCTGATTGTTCTCGTTGGTCATACTCTGGGCTAATAGTTGGATCGTATTTTGAAACTCTTCATTCTTAACCTCATGGTCTGGGACTAGAGGAATTGCGTTAGCATTCCTGGTGTTAGCTCTACGGGGAGGCATGATCTTAAGCGCATAATGATGGATTAGAAAGGAGATCATACCAACGCATTATAGAATATCAACAAAGTGAAGTTTACCTAAAACACTTCATAACCTCCCTCTCATTAGATGTGGTGCACTTCACACCGATGAAAAAGACTCTAATTAGTGCGGCTTTCCAGACATCCTAGGACACTTGAACCTAATGCTCTGATACCAAGTTTGTCAGGCCCCGAGCTACCCCCGAGACGCGAACAAGGGACCTAGGACCACATGTGATCCCAAGCTAACCCTGCTGGCATGATCATGAACATACTAATGATAACAAACTGATGCGGAAGCTAATTCATAAATAAATCTGAAAAGATGGGGAATACCTATATACTATAACTGAATATATCAAATTTGAGACTTTAATACAAAAGAAATATCAAACTCAAAATACTAAGCTGAATCTAATTATGTCTGAAATAAGCCTCTAAACTGACTAGAAATGTCGGGACATGCCCCAACTAGGTCTAGCAAAACTGAAACTAAAGACTAAAAGCGATAAATAAAAACATGTCACTAGTCCTCGAAGAAAGAGGAATGACCACTAATGTTGCTGAACTGTAGATCGGAAACTGATCTAAACGTGATCTGGTTGCTTAGAACCTGAACCTACATCACGAAAAGATATAGCGAACGTATGCGTCAGTACTTAAAACGTAACGTGCATGCAGGATATAGTAAAGCTAAAATAACATATAACTGAACAAAGAAATAAAGCAATGAAATAATCTGGACATGATATAGGTACTGAAAATACTAAATACTGAGCTAACTGATGCAATGACCAAATTTATAACATGCTGAGATTGAATATTGAATGTATTGTAATATGGTCAATGCAAAAGAGTCTTACTGAACTGTGGGAGCTACTAATAACCGACATAAAACCACATGAGCTAAATGTGGAGTCCGATGTATATGCCCCATCGATAGGACCTAATATACCCTAGCAGAGGTATAGATGCATGCTGGCGTGATCACTAAACTGATGTTGCCCACAGAGGGGACTTACACCTACGTGGCTCGTAGTTCTGGACTATATGGGTACGCTGAAACCCTAGTCCAATTCGGTATTATGCTACTCCCAACAGATTAAGTGGTTATCACATTCTTACTGAGTTTCTGTAAATACTGGATATCTCGACATTGAACATGCAAACTGATAATGCAATAATTAACCTGATAATGATGCATTCATAAACTGAGGCTTGTATAACTGAATATATTATGACTGAAATACTGAATAACTCAAAATACTGACATGTAGATACTCATACTTGAAAACTCCTTTTTAGAAAACAATTCAACATCATATTATACTATGGTCATTGATGACTTGGGAAGTCATAATGCCTAAACATTGATGGTATATCTAGATACCATACTATTCATACATTGATGACCTACTCAGTTGTCATACTAATCATGTTTTAGAAGCTCTTTCTCAAAACTCATCTTAACTTTCTCAAAAACTCAGTTTAAAACTCAAGTGTTGTCTTAAACAAAACTTTCTCATGATTTATAACTCAAAATAGGGTTTATGCTGAAATATACTGATAATGTGGCATAAAACCGGAGATTGTATATCTGAATAACTGAAATATCTGACCTAGCATGTGTAATTCAAGAACTAATGAAATACATAGCTAGGGTCCTGAAATTTATGTAAGAAGCTGAGCAATAATATGATAATCTGATTTGGAACATTTAAATAACTAATTCATGATGATCTGTTGAAATTCTAGGAACCCTAGGTCTGTTCATAATCATGTAATCAAGAATCTGACTGAATTCTAGGGACCTAATAGGCGAAACGAACCCACTAGTGAAAACCCACATACCTGGTGACGAATTCCACGGAGAAATCTTTCAATTTTGGGGTTGGAACTGATGGAACCTTGTTGCGTTCTTGAACTAGGGTTCTTGACCTTCTTCTCCTCTATTGATTCTAATTTTCTATGTTTTGATTAATGATTTTGAGTAAGGTAAGTTCTAGTTATGTTTGTAGGCCTAAACTAACTAAAATCTCATGATTTAGGGTCTAAACAATGTATCTTAGGGGTTAAACGAAATAGGAAAAGACCAAAGGACCCCTGACTTAGCTGCTGTCGGAGTGACTGACGGACTGGACTGACGGGCCGTCATTCAATCGACGGTTCGTCTATTGGATCCTTAGGTCGAGTCTGCCCGACAGGGCTTCACTAAAACAAGCATAACTTTTTACTCGGAGGTCGGAATTTTGCAAACTTGGTGGCATTGAAAATATAATTCAATTATCTATCATATAATAGCTCATGGGAAACCTATTTCATTTTATACTAAAAGTTATGACCATCTGAAGTTGATCAATCAATAATTTTCAGCTAAGTGGCTGTTAATTCTCACCTACGGTCAGACCTACAGACTCTTGATCAATTGACGATCCGTGCTGCTCGACCGTAGTTTGTGTCAGAGGCTAGGTAAGGGAAGTCTCGATCCATGAACACAGGCCACGGACCATGGTCTGATCTACGGACCGTAGGTCTGTCCGTGAGTCGGGACTTAGCCAAATTTTCTGACAGAGTTCTAGGGAAGTTTTCAGTCACAAACCACGGACCTGCAGGACAGACCGTGTGTCAATCTACGGTCCGTGGATGGTGTCCGTGAGTGCCACCCGTAACACTAGAAATTTGAAATCACTATTTTCGGATACAGGGTGTTACATTAGCACCCCCTTGGGACCATTCATCTTCGAATGAAGACTAATCTAGCTGAAATAGTGGGAGAGGGTTGCAATATCTACCACTAAACACTAAGAACTAAATTTTTAACTGAACTGAGTTCCCAGAACATGCAAATACGCTGAAAATGCAAGTACAAACTGAAGGAACATGATTCTAAGACTGAATTTTCTCATGAATGACTAAAAAACTGAAGAGGAACTATTACCTCAAGCTGGAATGGAATCAGAAGGAAAGAGGTGAGGATACTTGGACTTCATGGCTGCTTCTGCTTACCAAGTAGCTCCCTCTACGGACTGACTCCTCCACAAAACCTTGACTGAAGCGTTCTTTATTTCTCAACCTTTTAACCTGATGATGGAGAATATCAACGGGTACATCCTCATATGAGAGACTATCTTTCACGGCCATACTCTCTAATGACACTATGGACGTTGGATCACCCACACACTTCTTCAAAAGAAAAATGGGAAAGACTGGATACACTGCTGCTAAGTCTGCTGGCAACTCTAACTGATAAACCACTTTACTAATCCTTTTCAAGATCCGGTAAGGGCCTACATATCTGGGACTGAGCTTCCCTTTCTTGTCAAATCTCATCACCCCCTTCATGTGTGACACTTTCAAGAAAACCCAATCATCAACTGGGAACTTTTGCTCCCTTCTTCTCACATTTGCATAAAACTTCTGGCGACTGTGAGCAGTCTTAAGTCTATCTCTAATGAGTTGCACTTTCTCCATAGTATCAAGGACCGAATTTGGTCCTATCAAAGCTGCTTCACCTACTTCAAACCAACCAACTGGAGATCTACAACTACGCCCATACAATGCCTCATAAAGGGCCATCTGAATGCTGGAATGGTAACTATTGTTGTAGGCGAACTCAATTAGAGGAAGGTGATCATCCCAACTTCCCTTGAAGTCGATCACACAAGCTCTCAACATGTCCTCTAAGGTCTGAATGGTACGCTCTGCTTGACCATGCATCTGCGGATGAAACGCTGTGCTAAGATTAATCTGAGTACCAAGACCTTTCTGAAATAACTTCAAAAAATGAGATGTAAACTGAGGACCTCTATCCGAGATGATAGACAAAGGAACTCCATGCAACCTCACAATCTCATTAATGTAAAGCTTGGCGTAATCCTCCGCCGAATCTGTAGTCTTGACCTCCAAAAAGCGAGAAGACATAGTAACCCTATCAACAATAACCCAAATGGAGTCATGTTGTCTCCGAGCACGAGGTAAACCTGTGATGAAGTCCATGTTGATCACTTCCCACTTCAAAGTAGGAATGTCAATCTCTTGAGTCATACCTCCTGGTTTCTGATGTTCTACCGTGACTTGCTGGGAATTGTGGCACTTAGGCACAAAGTCTACTATATCTCTTTTCATACCATTCGACCAATAGACTTCCCGCAGATCACGGTACATCTTTGTGGCACCTGGATGAATAGAATATCTGGAATTGTGGGCTTCTGCGAGAATATGTTGTCTCAATTCACCCCCATCACGAACACACAATCTACCTTGATAGTGAAGTACACCATCTCCCCCTTTTGAGAAAACCTCCACTCTCTGATTTTGGACAGCACCCTTAAGTTCAAGCAAGATTGGATCACTATCTTGCTTTTCCTTAACCTCTATTACCAAAGAAGATTCTGCCCCATTCTGAACCGTTACACCACCATCTGATATGCTCATAAGAGGAACTCCTAGGCGAGCTAGTATGTGAACATCCTTTGCTAGCTCTCTTTTTTCTTCATCAACATGTGCTACACTACCCATGGATAAACTGCTAAGAGCATCTGCTACTATATTCGCCTTACCTAGATGGTAATGTACACTCATATCATAATCTTTGAGGAACTCAAGCCGCCTTCTCTGGCGAAGATTCAACTCTTTCTAGGTGAATACCTACTGAAGGCTCTTATGGTTTGTGAACACATCTACATGAACACCATACAAGTAGTGTCTCCAAATCTTGAGTGCAAACACCACCGCTGCAAGCTCGAGGTCATGAGTTGGATAATTCTTCTCATTTACCTTAAGATTTCTGGAAGCATAAGCTATAACCTTATCTCGCTACATCAGCACACACCATAGGCCGACCCTAGATGCATCACAATAGATCACATAACCATCTGAACCCTCTGGTAGAGTCAAGACAGGAGTTGTAGTCAACCTAGTTTTCAGTTCTGCAAATCTTTTCTCACAATCATCTGACCATTAGAACTTAACCTTTTTCTGAGTTAACTTAGTCAATGGGGAGGCTATGGATGAATATCCTTACACAAACCATTTGTAATAGCCCGCTATACCCAAGAAACTTTTTATATCTATAGTAGAGGTAGGTCTGGGCCATTATTTCACTGCTTCTATCTTTTGGGAATCTACTCGAATTCCTTTACTAGACATAATATGCCCGAGGAAGGCAATTGATTCTAACCAAAACTCGCACTTGTTAAATTTTGCAAATTACTGGCGATCTTTGAGAGTTTTCAGAACAACTCTCAATTAACTTGCATGTTCTTCCTCATTCCTAGAGTAAATGAGGATATCATCAATAAAGACAATAACGAACAAGTCGAAGTACTATTTGAACACTCTGTTCATCAAATCCATGAAAGCTGCAGGGGCATTGGTTAGTCCAAATGACATAACTACAGATTCGTAATGACCATACCGAGTTCTGAAGGTTGTCTTCGGAATGTCACTATCTCTAACTCTAAGCTGATGATAACCTGATCTGAGGTCTATCTTTGAGAAATGACTAGCACCCTGAAGTTGGTCAAACAAGTCATCAATCCTGGGAATAGGATAGTTATTCTTGATTGTGACTTTGTTCAACTGCCTATAGTCAATACACATTCTGAGAGAACCATCTTTCTTCTTCACAAACAACACTGGAGCACCCAATGGCGAAATATTAGGTCTGATGAAGCCCTTATCTAGAAGGTCTTTCAACTGCTCTTTCAATTCCTTAATCTCAGCTGGAGACATTCTGTAAGGAGGGATAGAGATAAGATGATATCTGGAAGGAGATCAATTCCAAAGTTTATTTCCCTTTCGGGAGGAACTCCGGGAAGATCTTCTGGGAACACTTCTGCAAACTCACTGACTACAGGAACTGACTCAAGAGTTGGGGATTCAGAACTAGAATCCTTAACCCAAACTAGATGATAGAGATAACCCTTAGAGATCATCTTTCCGGCCTTAAGGTAAGAAATTAATCGACCCATAGGCGCTAAGCTACTACCCTTCAATTCTAGGATTGGTTCGTCTGGAAAATGAAAACGAACAATCCTAGTTCTACAATCGACCGAGGCATAATAGGAATGTAACCAATCCATGCCTAGAGTGACATCGAATTTTACCATTTCTAACTCTACAAGATCTTCTAAGGTGACTCTCTAAGACACTGTGACTTGGCAATTTCTGTATACCCGTCTAGCTATAACTGAGTCACTGACTGGAGTAGAGACTGAGAAGGGTTCTGAAAGATTTTCTGGACTGACATTTAAGATTACTGCTATATAAGGAGTCATAAAAGAAAAAGTAGCCCCTGAATCTTTCCACTGAGTGTACCATATGTGAGCCACATCCTTAAGCTGGTAGGATGCCAACTCTATCCTACCATTATCAGTCACTTCCATCACTCTAAAGATTTTATTAACCTCATCAATGAAATTTTGTGGGTCCTCACCAACTTGTGACCTTAAAAACCCAAGCGGATTCATCTTTCACAAAATCTAAAACACTAGCTGCCAGTGATCCACCATTTCTATTAGTAGGAACTGGAACTTGCTAATTGTTCTCGTTGGTCATTCTCTGAGCCAATAGTTGGATCGCATTCTGAAACTCTTCATTCTTAACCTCATGGTATGGAACTAGAGGAATTGCGTTAGAATTCCTGGCGTTAGCTCTACGGGGAGGCATGATCTTAAGCGCATAATGATGGCTTAGAAAGGAGATCATACCAACGCACAACAGAATATCAAGAAAGTGAAGTTTTCTAAAAACACTTCATTGCCTCCCTCTCATTAGATGTGGTGCACTTTACACCCATGAAAAGGACTCTACTTAGTGCGGCTTTTCAGACATCCTAGGACACTTAAACCTAATGATCTGATACCAAGTTTGTCATGCCCCGAGCTACCCCCGAGACACGGACACGGGACCAAGGACCACAAGTGATCCCAAGCTAACCCTGCTGGCATGATCATGAGCATACTAAAAGTTAACAAACTGATGCAGAAGCTAATTCATAAATAAATCTGAAAAGATGGGGAATACCCATATACTATAACTAAATATATCAAATCTGAGAGTTTAATACAAAAGAAATATCAAACTTAAAATACTAAGTTGAATCTAACTATGTCTGAAATAAGCCTCTAATCTGACTAGAAATGTTGGGACATGCCCCAACTAGGTCTAGCAAAATTGAAGCTAAAGACTTGAAGCGATAATGATAAACATGTCACTAGTGCTCGAAGAATGAGGACTGACCACTGATGCTACTGAACTGAAGATTGGGAACCGATCTAAACGTGATCTGGATGCTGAGAACCTGAACCTACATCATGAGAAGATGTAGGGTACGTATCCGTCAGTACTTGAAAGGTACTGAGCATGCAGGATAGAGTAAAGCTGAAATAACATATAACTTAACAAAGCAATAAAGCAATAAAATTATCTGGACATGATATAGACACTGAAAATACTGAATGCTGAGCTAACTGATGCAATGACCAAATTTATAACATGATGAGACTCAATATATACTGTACTGAAATATGGTCAATGCAAAAGAGTATTACTGAACTGTGGGAGCTACTAATAACTGACATAAAACCACATGAGCTAAATGTGGAGTCCGATGTATACGCCCCATCGATAGGACCCAATATACCCTGCCAGAGGTATAGAGGCATGCTGGCATGATCACTAAACTGATGTTGCCCAAAGAGGGGACTTACATCTACGTGGCTCGTAGTTCTGGGCTATATGGGTACGCTGAAACCCTAGTCCAACTCGGTATTATGCTACTCCTAATAGATTAAGTGGTTAACACATTATTACTGAGTTTCTGTAAATACCGGATAGCTCGAAACTGAACATGCAAATTGGGAATGCATCAATTAATCTGATAATGATTCATTCATAAACTGATGCATGTATAACTGAATATTTTATGACTGAAATACTGAATAACTCAAAATATTGACAAGTAGATAGTCATACTTGAAAACTCCTTTTTAGAAAACAATTCAACATCATATTATACTATGATCATTGATGACTTGGGAAGTCATACTGCATAAACATTGATGGTATATCTAGATAGCATACTATTCATACATTGATGACCTACTCAATTGTCATACTAATTATGTTTTAGTTGCTGTTTCTCAAAACTCATCTTAACTTTCTCAAAAACTCAGTTTAAAACTCAAGTGTTGTCTTAAAGAAAAGCTTCTAATGATTTATAACTCAAAATAGGGTTTATGCTGAAATATACTGATCATGTGGCATAAAACTGGAGCTTGTATATCTGAATAACTGAAATATCTAACCTAGCATGTGTAATTTAAGAACTAATGAAATACATAGCTAGGGTTCTAAAATTTATGTAAGAAACTAAGAAATAACATGATAATCTGATTTGGAACATTTAAATAACTAATTCATGATGATATGTTGAAATTCTAGAAACCCTAGGTCTGTTCATAATCATGGAATCAAGAATCTGACTGAATTCTACGACCTAATGGGCGAAAGGAGCCCACTAGTGAAAACCCACATACCTGGTGACGAATTCCACGGAGAGATCTTTCGATTTCGGGGCTGGAAATGATGGAACCTTGTTGCGGTCTTGAATTAGGGTTGTTGACCTATTTCTCCTCTCTTGATTCTAATTTTCTATGTTTTGATTAATGATTTTGACTAAGGTAAGTTCTAGTTATGTTTCTATCCTTAAACTGACTAAAATCTCATGATTTAGGGTCTAAACGACGTATCTTAGGGGTTAAACGAAATCGGAAAAGACCAAAAGACCCCTTCCTTAGCTGCTGTCGGAGTGACTGACGTACTGGACTGACGGGCCATCATTCAATCGACGGTCCGTCGATTGGATCCGTAGGTCGAGTCTGCACGACAGGGCTTCACTAAAACTAGCATAACTTTTTACTCGGAGGTCAGAATTTTGCAAACTTGGTGAAGTTGGAAAGGTAATTCAATTATCTATCATATAATATGTCATGGGAAACCTAATTCATTTTATACTAAAAGTTATGACCATCTGAAATTGATCCATCAACAATTTTCAGCAAACTGGCTGTTAATCCTCACCTTCGGTCAGACCTACGGACCGTTAATCGATTGACGGTCCGTGCTGGTCAACCGTAGTTTGTATCAGAGGCTAGGAAAGGGAAGTCTCGATCCACGGACATAGACCACGGACCATGGTCTGATCTACGGACCGTGGGTCTATCTGTGAGTCGGGACTTAGCCAAATTTTTTGACTGAGTTCTGGGGAAGTTTTCTGTTATGAACCAAGGTCCTGCAGGATGGACCGTGAGTCCATCTACGGTCCATGGATGGTATCCATGAGTGCCACCTGTAACACCAGAAATCTGAAATCTCTATTTTCGAATACGGGGTGTTACAGTAATCATAGGATAGAGTTGGCATCCTGCTAGCTTAAGTATGTAGCTCACATTTGGTTCATGTAGTGGAAAAAAAACAAGGGTTGGGATGCAACTCCTCTGATTTGCAAGTTTTTAACTGGAGCTTTTCTGGATAGGTTCTTCCAGAGAGAGTTGAGGGAGGCTAAAGATCAGAAGTTTATGAGTTTTAAACAACGTACAATGTCAGTCTAAGAATGCAGACATAAGTTCACTCAACTCTGCAGGTACCCTCCACATATGGTTGCTGATCCAAGGGAACAAATAACTAAGTTTCTGTTTGAGGTATTGATACGCTCAAATTACACCTCCCTAAAGTAGTATAAAGGATCGTTGTCAAATAAAGAACCCAAGTTGTAGGTTGGGGTCGATCCCACGAGGTGGTTCAGACTTAAACATAACTCACTATTATTTTCGTTTAGTCAAACTATTTCCGAGAAAAGTAAACATGGGAGTTTTGTATCTAAAGTAACAAATTGTTTATTAAATAACAAGTATACAAGATCCAAACTTTGACTTATCAATATGAGAGAGAAACTAGTGCATATGTGTTCCCCACAAGCTTTTAATGCAGTAATCCTAATAATAGTAATCCTTTCCTAGTTTTTTACATGCAAAGTTGGTAAGCTAGATATCCTTAATTGATTTGTCTTCCAAGTAGGGAATTTCACATTGCACCTTGGTCTGGCTATGGGTGTATGCTTTTCTAACGCTTACCTTTACCTTAGATTAGTCATCATATCAATGTATGGTTTAGTTTTCACCCTCACGCAAATTGACAGTAGACTATTAGATAGCAAACACTAAATCTATGTTATTTAATCCTTTTCTCATTCATTAGCTCCTTGGTCCGGCAAGTAGGAACGAGGCAAGTTCTAACGTTTGCAACAGTTAGAAAGACTTCTAAACGAAAGGATTAACAATACATGCATAAACACTATTCAAGAATTACGTAATTATTATTCATACTTTGTTAATTGCTCATGGTTCCCACAACCCTAGTTGTGTATTTAGGTACTCATGCTTGAAAGATCACAATTAATCATTGGGTAAGAAGAATTCATGAACTTACAAGAAGAATTGATGAAACTCAAAATACTCAATTGAATTTCAAACAGAAAATTGCATAAAACGAAAACTAGAAAGTTAATTGCTATGATTTTTCAAATTACTTCCCAAAGAACAAAACTTAAAAGTATACAATAATGCCTAACCCCCAAAAACGAGGATTAAACCTCTTAATCATAGAAAACAAATCCTAAATAACACAGGAAAAATAATATGGAAATAAACTGTTGGGACGCAGCTTCAGTCGATAACTTGACCTACGGACCGTGGGTCCCCCTCCCTAGCTCCACAGTTAGAAAAATCAATCAGGTACTGGAACTTCAACTTTTTGATCTTCATCAACGGATGTGCAGGACGGCCCCTGGGTCGACCTATAGTCCGTCGTGTGCTCCGTGGTTCCAAACTTGGTCAGACTTCCCTGACCTTCCACCTATGATACATCACCTATGGTCTGTGGATTGGGCCACGGTCCATCCTGTCAGTCCGTGGTTCGAGTTCTGAAAATCAACTCTCAGACGAAGACATACGACTGCCCACACATGGCCCGTCGATGGACCTACTGTCCGTGGGTGGCACTTTTGGTTGCTACTTCTGCACTTTGAACCTGCATCTTCATCAACCGCATCAAAGCCTATTTCCTGCAAGAATTATATATAAAACATTATTTCTAATAACAAAATGGCAAAAGACACACAGAAATTATAAGTGAAATGTATCAAAAATACCGTAAACTCACGGTATATCAACACCCTCAACATAAACTTGTTGTTTGTTCTCAAGCAACACACTAACACTTTAAACGACACTTATTTAGAAGCATACATACAAACTCAAGAATTACATGGCTTTCTCAATCAATTCCATAACATTACACTTTTCAAAATCACCAATGTACCAATTCTCCAACAATGTAACTAGTGCCCTCACTTCAAAAGAAATATTTATTCACACACAATATATATAAATTTCAAGTTTAAGGATTCATTCAACCCTCACTCTCTGAAATGACTTCAAGTACAGTTAGTGCTCAATACCGTAGACTTGCCCTTATTTTCACTACTTAGATTCTCCAAACTAGGCTATAGGATTACTATAGGACTTTCTTAGCTTGTATCGTAAGATCAAGGTCAGGTAGGGTACATTTGGATTCTTTTTAGTGACTTTCTGGCCTCCGTGATGTTACATTGGCTTTTTACCTCTTTTCTCACCAAATTCTTGATATATTTTTATTTTCTACTATTTCCCTTGACTCTTTTTAACACAAACGTGATTTGCATTTATCACTCTTATTTTTCACACTCTTCTTTTTCTTTATTTTCTTCAGCATCTTTTTCATTGCACTTTTTGTTTCTTTTGATTTCAACACATGTTTTTCAAATTTTTACACAAAACTCTATTCATACCCATTTTTAATTGGTTTCCTTTTTCATTGTGACCCTCAACTTATGTATTTTACATGAGCTGAGATGCACAATATCTATTAGACCACGGCCAAAATTAAGGTAAGTTTTGAATTAGCCACCCTAAACTTAGGCTTTTGGCCTAAGTTAAGGTGCACATATCCAAGGAGGGATTATGAGTCCACCATTTGTACTCATTTAGAGCTATATTTTAATAGAAATTATGTCCTCAAATGCTTATTTTATCTCAATATCTGATGAAAACCCTTAAAAGTTTCAGGTATTTGATGTTTGAGAGAATTCATAGACACTACGTCGCAAAAAGGAACGAAAAGGATGAAAAGAACAAAGAAATGAAGGCATGAGGCTCGTCGAGTCCACTTGGTGAGTCGTCCAAGGGTCTTACTTCGCCTTTTGTTCCAGTGTGCTGATCCTTGAAGGAAAGGATCAAGTCGGTGGAAAAGAAGAGCAGTCGGCGTATCTCCTAGAAGTTCTGCGAAACAGTACCATGTTGCCCAATGACCCAGAGTATGACGATGTTGAAGGATGGTGCAAGACGGCGATGAAATACAATAAAAGGAAAATCATCGAGTTGATTGGCGATTTTGACTAACGACGCTGAATGATCCACTGCAGCACAAATCTGTGAAAAGTATAAATAATAGTTAGAGTTGTAGTTGTAGGAGTCGAAAAATTATTATAATATTCATTTAGAATAGTACTTTTAGATATTTTTGTTGTGAGTTTGAGAGGGTTTTGAAGACTTGAAGAAGAAGAGGGTTTCATCTCCAAGGATTTGAACTTGGGTCTCTTGGATTCTTCATTCTTGGCCTGTAACAAGACTTAAATCTTTATACCCATTTGAATGCAAGCTCGTTTATTTATAAATTTCTATCTCTTGATATGTAGCTAAAAACCCAATTCTTGGGGTCAGATGTGAATATGGGTTAAATTACTTTGTGGGTCGTTCTTGCTGACAGTCAATTCATAGTTTAAATGTGATTTTTTTTAGTGGTTGTGGATGAACATAATAAGGATGTAGTTGCAAATATAATCTCATATATGTGTTATTGGCTTGCTCGAGAGAGAGGTCGTAAAACTAAGACCACTAAATTGATGGCCAGTGCGAGTGGGTCAACATGAGGTTCAGGTCGGGAGAGTGAACCCTAGTCCCATATCCACACACTCAGCTCGAGAGAGTGAGTGGGTGAAGGTAGAGGCTTTTCTTTATGCGGCAAGTGGGTGTCTATGAGGAACCCACTTGAAACGGGGTCAGTTGTTCGAGAGAGAGCTTATCCCCCTTTAAGTCTAGCCTAGACATAATTACTCTACGAGTTCTCTATCAAAAGCATGTACCTAATGATTTAGTCTATCTCGTATTCGATTCACATCCCAAGAATTCCCCCTCTCATTACTTAGAAATTCTTGTCTATTTTGCTGTTTTTACTTACTTGTGACAAAAACCCCCATTGTTAATTGACACTGTTGTGTACCCCTTCAATTTACAATGTTTTTAGTTGTTAATTTCTTTAGCTACGACTAATAAGAACTAAATTTTATTTTTCTATTAATTCTCAAAACCACTTCCTTGGGAAAGATCCAAACCCTTGGTTGGGTTATGATACTATTGCACGATCGTAGACACTTACATCAGAAGTTGTGTCCCTGTTTACGGAAACATCAAAATGGCGCCATTTCTGTGGAGTGGTGTTACTTGAGAATTCTTTTAGATTAGTAGATTTTTTGTTCTTTTTAGTTGTAATCTACTTACCTAATTTTTAGTTTGTTTTTAGTGTTTGTGTGTTTCAACAGACATATGAGTGAATGGCGAAAATAGCTACCAATTAGGCAATCTAGAGGTTTATGCTTTTCATCAAGACGATATTGATGATATTAATAGTGTGTACAACCCTGCCCAAGTGGCTGAGATAGGTGCAATTTTCAAGTCACAAGCAGACGGAAGTGCAACGTTTGAAGTTACTAGCACAACACTCCATCTCATACATTCAAGAAATTTATATGGAGGGTTAGAGCATGAAGATTCGTATGAACATATACGAAGCTTCAGGGAAGTGTGAACCCCTCTGTCATTCAAGAATCTATCGCAAGAGTCCATACGGCTTCGCTTATTTCCATTATCATTAACCGGGGGAGCCACTAAGTAGTTGGTTGAGCTTCCAAAGAACTCCATCAAGTCATTGGAGGAGCTTGTTATGGCTTTTCACGAAAGAATCTTCCCTCCATCAAAGATGCTGAAAAACAGAGATGACATTCAAAATGTTAATCAAAAGAAGTGTGAACGAATTCACGAATGATGGAAAATATTTAAGAGATTTTTACGAAAATGTCCAACGCATGTACTGCCGAGTGAGTTATTGCTCCAATACTTTTATCGTAATCTGAATTCGGTTAATAAAGAGATAGCAGATCAGTTGGTGCATGGAGGAATAATGTAACAGTCTTTCGAAGTAGCCTCATTCCTTCTAGATGGCATGACTAGAGTAAATCAAGAATGATATACAAAAGATGACCAAGTATCCCCATTGTGCTTCAGATTGAGGCAAGAACAACTTGATAAAGAAGAGAGATGGACCAAAACATCAAAAAGATGTTGTCTCAAATGGAAGTGATACAAGAGAACATGAAGGGGACGTGTGGAGTATTTTGATTTGAAGAGGGTTCTTCTTCTTGTTACTTAAGACATGGGGAGAATCGAGGTTGTTACTCCAAAAGAGTTGAGGGGTTTTTTCATTCGGTTACTTAAGACCGGGGGAGAATCAGGTTGGAACTCTAGAAGATATGTGTAGGGTTACCACCCATGCTATTAACAACGGGACGAAAATCAAGGTTGGAACCATTATAGGAGTGAAGAACCAATGAGATATTACCACGATTGGGCTAAGCAAGATAACCATGAGGAAGAGCATACTCAATTGAGTGAAAGTAGGAAATCAAAAGGGAGTGCAAGTAGCCCTCGGGTAAATGATTTATTGTCACACATACTTGATAAAGTTGAGGGCTCTGATGATTTGCTAAAAGGTTTGAGAGATGACTTTTCATCATTAAACAGTACAGTGAATTCTCATGCTGATGCCATCAAAATGCTAGAAGGTCAATTGAGTCTATTATCAGATCAATTAACATCCAGGACACTGACAGAAGATAATGACAAAGGGCTAGCTATAGTTACCCATAGTGGAAAGATGGCAAAAGGGAATGTGATAGAGGATGATGACCCTCGAATGCAGGAAAAGAGTAAGGGTACAGAGGAAGGAGAATTGCCTATTCCACAAAACCTTGCCAAAGAACCACAAGAGGATGTAGAGCAACATATTTAAGTTCCAAAAGTCATGCACCCTTTACCCAAAATACCTCCACAATTTCCTCAACGTTTGAAAAATAAGAATGAAGATGAGAAGTTCATAAACAATTGTCAGTACTAAAGAACTTATCAATTAACCTTCCTCTGGTGGAAGCATTATTGGAAATGCCAAGATATGCCAAATTCATGAAAGAGTTGTTTACAAAGAAAAGGAGCTTGGACTATGAAACGATTGAGGTGCCCCATAGTTGCAGTGCAATTATGACAAATGACTCAATCACTAAGAGAGAAGATCCTAGGGCATTCACAATCCCATGCACAATTGGCATGCTCCAATTCACTAAAGCTTTGTGCGATTTAGGAGCAAGCATTAACTTAATGCCCTATGCAATATACAAGCAAATTGGTTTGGGTGAACCAAAGGCAACCACAATGAGACTCCTTATGGCTGATCGATCAATCAAGTACGTAGTGGGAATACTCTATGACATATTGGTAAAAGTATATCAGCTCATCTTTTCAGTTGATTTTGTGATTCTAGATTGTGAGATCGCTGTTGATATCCCCATTATTTTGGGAAGGCTATTATTAGCAATCGGGAGAGAATTTGTGGATGTCGAAAGCGAGGAATTTAAGTTATGTGTGAACGATGATGAGGTGTCCTTCGATAGCTGTAAATCCATGAAGCAATCAAGTAATATCCATGTGGTGTCTACTGAGGATGTTATAGATAAGGTAGTTGCAAGTGTGAGCCATTTAATGCGCAAGAATGAACCCCTTGAATCTGTACTTGCCAATTATGATGAATCCGAAGCTCAAGGCTATGAGGAAGTGGCAGCTGCCTTATCAGGGTTAGGAGTATATTCAAGGAATCCAATCAAGTTGGATATTGACCTGAAAACAGAGAAAGTCTTCCTGCAAAGCCATCAACAGAAGAACCACCGAATCTGGAGTTAAAAGCCTTACCTTCTCATCTCAAATATGCCTTCTGAGGAACCAATAATACTTTACCAGTGATTATCACAGCCTCATTACTTGAAAGGTAGGTCAAATATTTCATTGAAGTACTACGAAAGCATATAAAAGGTATTGGATAGACAATAGCCGATATAGTAGGAATTTCTCATGGCATCTATACTAACAAGATTCGGCTCGACAGTGAATGTAAACCTAGTGTGGAGCATCAACGGTGGTTGAACCCTCCAATGCAATAGGTGGTGAAAACGGAGATCATCAGGTGGGTAGGTGCTGGAGTAATCTATCTTATCGCAGATAGTAAGTGGGTAAGTCCGGTGCAATGCGTACCAAAAAAATGAGGCATAACAGTAGTCCCAAATGCAAAAGGAGAACTTGTGCCAACAAGACCAGTGACTGGGTGGAGAGTATGCATGGACAATCAAAAGCTTAACTCATGGACTGAGAAATACCATTTTCCAATCCCTTTTCTGGAATCGATCCTTGACCGGTTATCAAAAAAAGGGTGGTATTGTTTTTCTGATAGGTACTCCGGTTACAATCAAATCTCCATTGCACCAGAAGACCAAGAAAAAAACATTTTCACTTGCTCTTATGGAACATTTGCATTCAAAAGAAATCCATTCAGACTATGCAATGCCCCAGCCATATTTTAACGTTGTATGTAGTCTATCTTTATGGTTATGGTTGAAGACTCTACGAAAGTATTTACGGATGACTTTTCAATCGTAGGGGATACATTTGAAGAGTGCTTAACGCACTTAGGGAAATTGCTTCAAAGATGTGTGGAAATGAACCTGGTCCTAAATTGGGAGAAATGTCATTTCATGGTGAATGAAGGTACTGTTCTAGGACACAAGGTGTCTGAACAAGGGCTAGAAGTTTATAAGGCAAAAATTGAGGTAATTGAGAACCTACTCCCGCCAATTTCATTAAAGGCTTTTCATAGCTTCTAGGCCCATACAAGTTTATACCGAAGGTTAATTAAAGACTTCTCAAATATTTCACACCTACTATGCAAAATCCTAGAGAATGAAGTGAAGTTCTATTTTGATTATGCTTTTATGGCCGCATTTAAGTGTTTGAAATAAAAATTAGTACCCATCTTGATTATTGTCCATCCGAATTGGTCCAAATCTTTCGAAGTAATGTCTGATGCTAGTGGTATGGCATTGAGGGTAGTGTTGGGGCAAAAGCAAAACAAACTATTTCACTCAGTTTATTATGCAAGAAAAACTCTGAATAGTGCCCAGCGAAATTATATGGTTACTGAACAAGAATGGCTTGCAGTAGTCTATGCATTTGAAAAGTTCCAGGCATACTTGCTAGGCGCCAAAGTGATAGTACACACTGATCATGCGGCACTCCGCTACTTGATGTCGAAGAAAGATGCAAAACCATGATTGATAAGGTGGGTGCTACTATTACAAGAGTTTGATTGTAAAATATCGAAAAGGCTATGAAAATGAAGTGGCCGACTGCTTATCGAGGTTGAAAGGAAGGGACGATGCCGAGTGTGAGGTCGAAATAGAAGACTCTTTCCCCGACGAACATGTGTTTGCTATATCTCTCAAACATACACCATGGTATGCAGATTTTGCAAATTACGTTGTGAGTTGATGGATGCCACATGAGTTGACTATTTACCAACAAAAGAGATTCATGTTCGACGTTAAAAAGTACTTTTGGGATGAACCATACTTGTTTCGAGAATGTGCTGACCATGTTATTAGGAGGTGTGTTCCGGAAGAAGAAGTGGTAGAAATTCACCATGCTTGACATGTATCTCCAGTGGGAGGTCACCATAGTGGTATTCGCACTGTCGCTAAAGTTCTCCGAAGTGGTTATTATTGACCGTCCCTATTCAAGGATGCACATGAATTTGTGAAGAAATTCTCTTAATGTCAGCAGCAAGGCGGGGTGTCTAGAAGGCACGAGTTGCCTCTCACTCCTATTTTAGAAGTCGAGCTATTCGATGTATGGGGGATCGATTTCATGGGCCCATTTGTGACTTCATTTGGAAATAAATATATCTTGGTGGTTGTAGATTATGTTTTCAAATGGGTGGAAGCCATCGCACTTCCAAACGACGGAAAAAGTGTTGTCCAATTTCTGAAAAGCTACATTTTCACAATATTTGGCACTCCTAGGGCAATCATTAGCGATGGGGGGTCCCACTTTTGCAAAAGGTGGTTTTCAGTGGCACTGAGCAAATATGGGGTAAAACACAAGGTAGCAACCCCATATCATCCCCAAACAAGTGGCGAAGTCGAAGTGTCAAATAGGGAAATCAAAAGAATCCTAGGAAAGATAGTAAATGGCAACAGAACGGACTGGTCTATGAAACTCGATGATGCACTATGGGAATATCGGACCGCTTATAAAACACGTATCGGTACGTCTCTATATCAGTTGGTTTATGGTAAGGCTTGTCATTTACCCGTCGAGTTAGAACACAAAGCATTGTCGGCATTGAAAGCTTTAAATTTAGACTAGTCAAAAACTTCATGGGAGAGGGTAGAGCAGTTGAACGAACTGGATGAATTTAGATTCAAATCGTATGAAAGTTCAGCCATCTACAAAGAGAAGATGAAGAAATGGAATTATGCTCGGATACTCAAGTGGGACTTCAAGGTAGGAGATTGGGTTTTGTTATACAATTCTCGACTTAAACTCTTTCCCAAAAAGCTCAAACCCAAATGGTCTAGACCTTTTAGAGTAACGCGAGTGTTCACCAATGGTGCTGTAGAAGTTGAAGAACAGGAAGGACCCCCATTTAATGTGAACGGTCAACGTCTGAAATTATATTTTGGGGAATGTTAAGAAATTTCTTTGTTTGAAGTGGTGTATTTGGAAGACGCATGAAGGCGGTGTTACGTCGTGTTGCGACGTTAACTACGGTGTTTTTTGGGAGGCAACCCAAAACCATATATTGTTGTTTGTTTCTTTGATAAAGTAATGGTGTGCTGATGGAAGTATGGAGGGTGAATGAAAAGTGCAGATTGGCGAGAAGTAGGTCCAATCAGCGAATTGCCGAATGGCTTGGCGTCTCCGAACTAGACCACCATTAGATTGAAGACCATCTTGGATTATAGTCTGTAAAACTCGACAAGAACAGGAAATTATTGGCAAACCGTTGATTGTGTCGGTGATCCCGACAAAGACCGCCATTTGGACACCCATAAAACAATGAGGTTCTTTAAACTTTGGTGAGGAAAATGACTACTTGGCATTACGCAGAATATAGTGGCGATCAGGACTAATGTCGTCGAATGGGCGAGATACTGGACAGTTTTGCAAGCCAAAAGTTTAAAAGTTTCAAATTCATTCACTTTCGCTCACTTTTTGTCTTCCCAAAATCACACTCGCACGCTAGCTTCTATATTTTTGCATTTCTAGAGTATTTATAGTATCGAATTATGCTACGATTGTATTGCATTGCTTCCTAACATCTCAATATCCTTTTGATAGGTATAAAAGGATGGTACTTCAAACTCCACGTTCCTTTCCTCGAAAGTTTCTACCATCTGGATACTCTGTTAATTGTATTTAAGGACAAATTGCTTTTCTTTGTGGTGGGTTGAGGCCTACCTTTGTGTGTTATTTGATGCTCATATTTTGTTTATATTTGGGTTTTGTGCTTAAATTGTGTTAAATATGTCTTTTTGTGGATGTTTAAGCTTATGGCTCCTTTTATTTTAAATTGCAAAATGATTGTGACACGTCCGAAATTTTTTTACCACCTCTCGTGTGTTGAATGTGACTGTTCTTTTGCAAAATATAAGTCTCGATTCCTATCAATATCGATGACTTAATAGTGCTTACAATCGAACAAACATGAATGTACGGCTACGATGAGCCAAAATGAAGTTGCATAGACAATATGTGAACTCTTTGCATCTCGTTGTGATTAGCCATTTATCAAATCGATTCTCTTGTGATGATCATTGCACACTAGCCAAAGTGTGGAATCTTGTTTCACTGCAGTGTCAATCCCTAGTGTGATGAGCTTACTTTGAACCATGCATGATAGATCCTAGAATTTGACATGTTGGTCCGGTCAACTAAGTGATGCTTTCTTTTGATATGATCTTAGGCAAATTTTAAGAGTGTGAGCCAATTTGGCATATACATCTTTTGTGACCGACTCTGTGAGCATGTGGTTCTCTTTTGAACACCCCTTGAGCCTTTCCCTTCCTTTGGAAGAAACTTGATGAAACCTAGACCTTTATTTATTCATTACCCATAATCCTCATAAAGTTGTGGCAAATTGCATAGCCAACTTAGGCCAAAAGCCTAAGTTGGGGGTGCAGTGAAAAGATAAGGGCAAGTCAATAAGTGCAAGAAAGTCTCATTTAACCCATGGTATTGAGAAAAATGGAACCCTTCCATATAGAAAAAGAGAAAGAAAAAGAAAAAAGAATGAAAAAGAAAGTTGTGGAATAAAGTACCAAAGAAATAGGGTTTTGAACAATCCATGGGAAACAAAATAATAGGATGACCTATGATGCACAAATGAAAATGATGAAGGAAGAAGAAAGGAACTGTTGAGGGCACCACAATTCATGAGGATAAAAGGCACTGAGCCTAAATGACCATACCTTTACACTCAGCCCCATTACAAGCCTTGTTAAGACCTTTGTGATCTTGAGAAAGTTGAAATGAAAGCATGTATTGTGTTCTTCTTTGTGAGTGTATGTGTGAAAGAATGCATGGTGTTCTTCTTTATGAGTGTTTGTGTTGCAACTGATTCCGAAGCTTTAAACTGCGAACCATTGTGTGAATATAGAATCCTTCCTTGTGCAAGGTCATTTTAACACTTTGGTTGAACTTGAACTTGCATTTGAAGCAAGTATTGTGAGCATGAGGTTCTTTGATATTGGTGAGTCACAACTTGAATCTTTTACTGCACATTTGATCTTTGCATACGTAAATTGAATCTTGTTGTGTGCATTCATGATTGAGTCTAGTGTAGCACTATTTGAGACACCCTTTTTGAACGACTGAACTTGAGTTTGCTTGAGGACAAGCAAATGTTTAAGTTGGGGGCGTTGATGAGTCCACAAATTGGACTAATTTAGGGCTATATTTAAATAAAAATTGTGTCCTCAAATGCTTATTTTATCCAGTTTGAAGAAAAGCATGGACACTACGTCACAAAAAGTAACGAAAAGGCTTAAAACAACAATTAAATGAAGGCATGAGGATTGCCGAGTCCATTTGGCGAGTCGCCCAAGGGTCTTACTTCACCTTTTGTTCCAGTGTGCTAAGCCATGAAGGAAAGGATCAAGCCGGTGGAAAAAAGAAGCAGTCGGTGTATTGCCGAGAAGTTCCGCGAAGCAGTACCAAGTCGCCCAATGACCCAGAGTACGACGATGCTGAGGAATGGTGCAAGACGGCAATGAACTACACCAAAAGGTGAATCACCGAGTTGTAGGGCTATTTCGACTACAACACCGAATAATCCACTGTCGGACAAATTTGTGAAAATTATAAATACTAGTTAGAGTTGTAGTTTTAGGAGTGGAACAATTATTATAATTTTCATATAGAATATTACTTTTTGATATTTTTTGCTCTGAGTTTGACATGGTTTTGAAGACTTGAAGAAGAAGAGGGTTTCATCTCCAAGGATTTGGACTTGGGTCTCTTTGATTCTTCATTCTTGGCCTGTAACAAGACTTAGATATTCATACCCATTTGAATGCAAGCTCATTTAGGTATAAATTTCTATCGCTTGATGTGTGGCTAAAAACCCTAATTTTTGGGGAGTGATTTTGTGAATATGGGTTAGATTAGTTGTTGGGTCGTGCTTCTTGATAGTCTATTCGTAGTTTAAATGTGATTTCGTTTAGTGGTTGTGGATGAACTAAATGAGGTTGTAGTTTCAAATATAATCTTATAAATGTGTTTTCGGCTTATTCGAGAGAGAGGTCGTAAAACTAAGACCACTAAATTGATGGCCAATGCAAGTGGATCGACATGAGGTTTAGCTCGAGAGAGTGATCCCTAGTCCCATATCCACACACTCAGCTTGGGAGATTGAGTGGGTTAAGGTGGAGGTTGTTCTTCTTGCGGCAAGTTGGTGTCCGAGAGGAACCCACTTGTAATGGGGTAAGTTGCTCGAGAGAGAGCTTATCCCCCTTAAATTCTAGCCTAGTCATAATTACTCTACGAGTTCTCTATCAAAAGCATGTACCCAATGATTTAGTCTATCCCGTATTCCATTCACATCCCAAGAATTCCTCCTCTCATTACTTAGAAATTCTTGTCAATTTTGTTGTTTTTACTTATTTCTGACAAAACCCCCCATTGTTAATTAACACTGTTGTGTCCCTCTTTATTTTTCAATGTCTTTAGCTACGACTAATTAGAACTAAATTTTATATTTCTATTAATTCTCAAAATCACTCCCTCGGAAACAATCCCAATCCTTGATTCGGTTATTACACTATTGCACGATTGTAAACACTTGCATCAGAAGTTGTGTCCTTAATTATGCAAACATCAAGGGACGGGGGCCTAAACAATTATACTAGGGAAGGTGAATTAGTTGTATCTAAAGAAGTGGTCTACATTAGGCTCAAACATTTAGAGCAAAGGGAATATTTATTTCTTTTTGTTGAATCATTTTAGGCTTGAGTGGACTTATTTGAAAAAAGGCCTATGTTCATTTCCCAACTTCTAGCCTAGATTATCTTAGTAGGACCACTGGGCATGTTCTAGATTGGCACTTACCGTATGAACATTCAAACTCTTCTTACACTCACTTGGCACATTGTTTCATCATCAAATTATTGAATTACCGAGTTCAATTTTTAGCTTAAGTCATGTTATCATACAGGTTCCTTATCATCTCATAGGAAGATCCAACACATTCAATTCATTAAACCTATAGATCTACCACATTTCAAAAAAATTTGATGGGTACCAATTTCATGCTTTTTATGCCATCACACTTTCATTATTCTACTTACCTCTACACACACAATCCTAAACATGTTGGTTCGACATAAAGTAAAATAGTCTCTTGGGGAAAAAGAACACATCCTAGAAAACCCCAAATAAGGACTATGAGTTGGATTACTCAGACTTCAACCTATAAGTCACAATACATTTACCTCACCCCTAACAAAATAAGGTGCAATTGCCTTCAATGCATAAAAACAATAAATAAAGGAAAGGGTGAAGCAAACCTATGGTGCAAATGCGCCGAAGAGCTCTCAAGAAGCAGGTGGGTTCAGTTTCTTGGAGCCCACTGGATCAACAATAGGGATGCCATCAGTAGCGCCCTCACCAACTAATGAAGCATTATCAATAGTGCTCAGGATGTGAGATGGGCCAACATCCACCTCACGGGACAATTGTTCTCTCCTCTCCTCATAAATTATAGACGTCATCTATGCCACCTTAAACTACTGGCACTCCTTCTTTTTTAATCTTCGATCCTCATCAGCATCGAAAGTGGTTGGAGAGGTAGATCTGCCCAGCAGCACGGGAAGACTATGGTTGTTGCATAATATCGCGAAATAGAGCAATCATCACCACTATATCCTACCGTAGGGGCAGACTTTGGTACCTCCTCAGCAGGGGCTAGTAGGGCAGCAACATTAGCACGGAGGGTAGCCAACTCCGTCTTGAAAAATGCCACATCTATGGTAGGGGCAAGACTCTCAAGACATCTGGAAAAAGGTCACTCTCCAAGACTCTCAACTCAAACAATTCCAGGCGCTTATAAAGGACCTAACTTTTCCGATTCATCATCTACTCCATCCTCACCTCAGACTCTGCAATAAAATGTTGCATCCATAGCTTCATATGTCGTAGCAAAGTGGCCATCTGTGTCTCCAGCTTCTAGAGTCGAGCCAGAGGAACGACATTCGACCGTGAAGAGGGGACATCATGGGATGAGCTTGGGGCCTTTCTAGTTGCAGTAGAAGTTGGAACTGAGCATCAGTAGTGGCTGGAATAGAAGACTCATCAGCTTGGACTTGCTCCACATCCGCAACGAGATTAGCACCAAAGGCGGTACCTCAACCTATGGATCCCTCTGTGGTGCAGATCGGTCGGTATCATCCCGAATGAGGCCAATGTCCAATGTCTTGGTCACCTCAAGCAACATGTCACAATACCAAATAGTCACTGATGCATCCTGCAGAGATGGAAAATAATACACAGGAAAGTTAGAGTGGTGGTGGACTTGAAGGCCCTCTCGTAGATCTCTGCGATCATGATAAGGGAAAATTAATATCCAAACCCGCCATAATGGTTGCCATCATTACGGCCCGGTCCCATGTAACAACATTATCCGCATGAGTAGGGGACAATCGATTCAGAACCAATTGCCATAAGAACTTCGCAGTGAAGCTCATAGTCGCCTTCCTGATAGCCAAAGTAGGATTTCGTACCCACTAAATGTGCTCCCCATCCATAGCAATATGATGTGCCATCACTCGAAGAAATTTCTCTCTCTGAAAAGACCCACATTGGACAATGCCCATCATGTAGTCATACTCTTCTGTATTAATAGGAAGAGTGTGGTCTGGGCCATATATGAACCGGTGGATGGTGGCCTCTGAGATGTTAAACCCCACACCAATGTGGACTGAAGTGGAGGCTGAGCAATGGGCTTGGCCCGTTTAGATATGGAATTCTGAATAGTGGCAGCATAAGAGGCATAAAACTCTCTGGTCATCTCTTCGTTGTAGTTTCCAGGGTCCCGTGCCATCAACTCACATTTATGTATATTGTAGTGTGGAGGCTACCTATAAGGGCCTTCTGCTCCTCAGTAACGGTCCTAGTCATCCTCCGTTGTCCGTTCAAAATAATGCCATTCTCATAGAACTAGTACTGGCCAACCATGCACCATATGTTTGGCTCATCGGCATTACGGGCATGCTCAGCTCTGGGTGGTATAATGTTGTTAGAAGAATCGACCTTAGATAAAGAATTGGGTATGCCGCTAGAACTAGATCCGGACTGCGACTCCTAACCGGAAGGTTTGGCCCCCTCCTCACAATAAATCACATAACTGTCTGATCTATCTTGTAGAGTAAAGATGGGAGATGTAGTCAACCTAGCCTTTAGTTCTTCAAAGATTTTCTCACACTCATCTAACCTCTGAAACTTAACTTTTTTCTGAGTCAACTTGGTCAATGGGGAAACTATGGATGAAAATACTTCCATAAATCTCCTATAATAACCAGGCAAACCTAAAGAACTTTTAATATTTTATGGAGAGGTGGGTCTTGGCTAGTTCTCAAAGTGTGAGTCTTACCTAGAGTTTATAGCATTCATGCGGCATGTTGTTTCAATGGAGGGAATTATTGTAGATCTTGTGAAGATTAAGGTTATTTGTGATTTGATTAAGCCATCTTCAGTTACTGAGATTTAAGCTTTTTCAAATTAGCGAGTTAATAAGCATGGTTTATGGATGGCTTATTGTTTATTACTGCACCTTTTATCCATTTTGCTCAGATGGTGATTTTCAGTGGTTATATGACTGTGAGTTGAGCTTCTTGTAGCTCAAAGTATTTCCTACTACCACTCTTATATTGATTCTTCCAAAAAGGGTGTGATTTCAAATTGTTTCGCTTTGCATCCGATGATAATTTAGGTTGTATGATGATGCACCAGAGATATGTGATTAGATATGCACCGAGGCAGATAAAGGTGCATGAGAACAAATACACCACTAATGATTTGGAGTTTGTGGCTGTAGTATTCATGCTTAGGATTTGGAGGCATTACCTAAATTGGGTCTGATGCGAGAACTACACTGATTACAAGAGTTTACAGTATATTAGAGAAACAAGGACCTTATTTTAAGGCAACGTAGGTTGATTGAGCTCCTAATAGACTATCATGTCTCTAATATATACAATCCGTACAAAACAAATGTGGTAGTGGATGCATTTCTTCGTACGATTAAGAGTGAGGGTAGTCTAGCCTTCCTTTCTTCTTAAGAGCAACTTTTCTCTTTAGAGCTTCAATTTTTATCCAATAGAATGATTCTGCTTGATATATTGGATTCTAGGCAAGATTTAGCCTATATTGCGGTTTAGTCATCCCTTTTATAGTGGATTAGTGGTAATCAATTTGAGAATGATGCTTTGATATACATCCAAGAGCAGGTATTACTAGGTAACGCCAAGCTTGCCACCTTTGATGTTGATAGTTTTTCGAGGTTTTATGGTCGTATATTTGTTCCGAGAGTTGGAAATTTATTTTAGTTTCTCCATAAGGCCTATGATTCTTGGTACTCTATTCATTTGGGCACTTTGAAGAAGAATCTTGATTTGAGGCAGAATAACTAGTAGAGTGGCATACAAAGAGATATTACAGACTACATCTCTTGTTGCTTATGTTTTCATTCGGTAAAGGCTGAGCGTTTGAGGCCTGAATGTAAGTTATAGAGATTTCCCATTCAAGAATGGAAGTGGGATGCATCACTGTAAACTTCATTATGGTATTACCTGGGAGTTTTAAATGTGTTGACAATATTTTGTTCATCATTGATCGATTAACTAAGTCACGCACTTCTTTATAGTTGAGTCTTCCAGTAGCGCTGAGAGGCTAGCTCGTGTCTACATTTAGGAGGTAGTTTATCTTCACGGGGTGCCTCTGCCCTTATTTAAGAAATGATTTCTCAGTTCAGTTGCACTTTCTAGAGGAACTTTTCAAAGGAGTTGGGTACTCGAGTCTATCCTAGAGAAACTTTCCAAGAACATATAAAATGGGTAGTTAGAGCGTACTATTTAGATTTTGACGGATATGGTATAGGCTTGTGTATTGGATTTTGGGTATCAAAGGGACTAGTTCTTATCCCTGGCAAAGTTTGCATAAAATAATTGTTAGCACTCAAGTATTCAGATGGACCTATTTGAGGCCTTATATTGTAGGTGTTGACGCTCTTCGGTTGGTTGGTTTAATTCTTCATAGAGAAGGCCCTATGGTACTAATTTACTTCAGCAATCTTTTGATAGGCTTAGGTCAACATAAAGAAGGCATAAGAGTTGTGATGACCGTAAGCACTGGCCTTCGAGATTCAGAGTTGGTGATTAGGTGTTTCATTAGGTATTACCCATTAAGGGCATAAAGAGATTTGGGAGGTGGGGAAAACTTAGACCCATGTATATAGGTCCATTTGAGATTCTTCAAAGTATTGGTGATGTAGCTTATGAGTGTGTCCTACCTCATGCATTTTTATGTTTTTATCTGGTTTATCGTTTCTCCATGTTTCATCGGAATGATACTGGTAGGCCTCATGTACTTCATTATGATTAAGTTCAAATGGTGATTTTTTTACCTTCGCAAAGGATCTGGTTGCTATTTTGGAAATAATTATGAGGCATTTGATTTTGAGATCCATTATGTTGTTAAGGTCCAGTAGAGGCATTCTCTAGTCGAGGAAGCTACCTAGGAGAGTGAACAAAAGATGAAAGAGAAGTTTCCTACTTTTTTTAGCCTTTTAGTACTTCTTAAATCTTTATTTTCAAGGATGAATGTCATTTTATTTGTGGATGTTGTAATGACCCTCCAAGTCAGTTTCTCTTTATTACGTTTTTTTCGGTGTTTAGAGCTCTCCTATTGCTATCCTATTTATTTTATGACTTGTCGAGATTGACAACTGGTCCACTGGAAGATCATTTTGCTTATGTGCACATTTTTGTGTTTTGGAGTATTTGAAAATTGGCTGGTTGACTTTGGTCAAAACTGGAATTAAATAACCTTAGAATGTAATTTTGATTGTTTTGAAGCTCCGGAATATCAAGTTTGGTCCAGAAGAACCTTTGGTGTAAATCCCTAGGCTTTGAGGTTGATTTTGAGTTATCATGTTAAATTTTTAATAAAATAGAGTTTGGAATGGGACCCACTCTTTTTAGACGACCTTGGTTGGAAACTTCAAAATCTCCATTGAGTATAAAATGGTAATTTTGTGGAGTATCATATATTTTGCATGCACGGGGTTCCAAATAAATTATAAGCCCCCATCGAAGCATTTTATAATTCCATGTGTGGGGTGGAAAAGCACTTGCTTCGACAGATCTACTTTTTCTTCACGTTCAAGCACCTAGCATCATTTTCATGGAGGCCAGTCATTTAGGCCTTCACAAGTTAGGTACCACTTTCACGGAGACCTGGTATTTTGGTCATTACGTTCATGAACGAAGCTCTACAAACAGGGAGATTAGTTGGTCAGACAATTCGTATTTGCTGGTGGCCTTCTGCATTTGCGAAGAAAGGCAAAAGATGACATGACCTTATTGACCACCATGATTGTGATCGTGGACATGTGGTCGTGGAAGTCACTTTGTTTGTCTTGTAATAAAGGCGAGATTCGAGTTTACACTCATTTCGAAATTTGGTAAAGTTATATTTTAAAATAGGAATCTTGGATTTGTATGATTCTATTTGCTATTGCTCAAGGCATTATGTGGGATAATCGGGAGGGTGCGAGGGACCCATCTTCGAGGTAGTTCCTTATCCCGAAGTACCCTCATTTCCTCTTTAATGTTGTTTATAAAGAACTATTTTGCATGAGTTTTAATTTCTCTTTTTGGAGCTAAAATTCTGTCCAATTTGTGGGCACAAGTTCTTTGATCCTTTACAGAAAAATAGGCAATGTCAATTTTAGGATTCTCGATGAAGGTCCCACAATTCCATTTTTAACTCAGCCCGTATTCAATTGTGTCAATTTTTGTGTCTAAACATCCTTATTGATATTTTGATCATATATTTTATAGCTTGGTTGTGATCGAAGGCAGTTCTGAAGGGGAAATCTCTGAAATGGTGATTTTTGATCATGCGTGGTCAACAATTTTTTAAAATACAACTTAGAGTTCTGTAGATTGAGTTTGTGATTGTGAGTTCGTTTTTATTAGCTAGACTTTGGATCAATTTGTGGTTGATTCATGTTCAGTTATTATCATTCATTCCTTAGACATATTTCGAGTAGTTTTCGGGAGTTCAAACATATTTACTATATTTAAGTTAGTTTTTCCATTCTTTGTAGTATATGTATTGGCGTTCATATTGTTATTGATAGCTTGTTCTTCACCTTAGCCTAGGCGTAGGCTAGTGATTGCCTTAGATTTGCATTTTTTAGCAGATAGGCCTTAGATCTTCTCCAACGTCACTTAAGATACCTTAGCTCTTTGTAGATTAATATAATAGACTTGTGCATAATAGTATGATCCTTAGCTAGATGACAATTCAGCTCTGGTGACCATTCATCAATAACGTCCCTTATGGTTCGACCCAGGTGGGTTCTTTGGTGATTTTGAGGCTTGAAGGCTATATTGGATTGGGTCTTGGATTTGGATCTAGAGTGGGTCCCAAGTGGCTCCAAAGATGGTTTTCTTGTACAATGTAGTCTTGTATGAGGGAGAGCGAGAAATTTTGGAGACATACAAAATTCATTACCAATGGTTCAAAATGTGTGCTCTTATGTCACGACGCAGACCATGGTGATTGGCACCCTCACTAACCCTCCAATGGGAGAACCATTAAGACTAATTAGCTAACCAATAAATACAGAACTTAATCAAAACTAAGGCATTTAAAGATACGGAAGCAGGTTTAAATACTAAAGGAAAAATAGGGAGTTCCCATAAACTACAACAAAAGTCTAACAACCAAATGTAGAAATAATGCATAGAATATGAAAGTCAATGTACCAAAACTCTAACAAGGATCATAAGTCTAAAGAAATTGGTACAACCCAATTAAACATAAGAAAATCTAAAGTACTAGTCTAAGTCTGAAGATGTGGACATAAACGAAAAGATAGCTCATGGCAGCCTGAAAGAACTAGCCACCCTTGAATTCGATTGATGACTGATCTTCTAAGCGAGGTCAGTCAATAGCCACCTGAAGATGCCCTATACTCAACAAAGAAAGACCAAGTGCCATATCAGTACACAACCACAGTGGATTGGTAGGATCACACGACTATCCAAATAGGAGAAACATATATAAGTCATTACAACAATAATAAACATGCATACACCAAACATATACATTATCAATTATCACTTACGAACAACGTACAATTTCACAAATTTCAAGATAAATGGTTCTGTCAAGTCAATGGTCCTCTCATTGAACCCATACTAAAACTGTTAGTGCACCGATACGTGCTACCCGTTCCAAGCTAGTGTTTCGGATCGTGACACCGGTTCGAATTTTTTTCTGGTACGTGGCAATGGATTCCAGTTAGTGTGTCGGAACGTAACACCCGATTCATTCAACAAGCCACAATCACAATCACAATCACAATGTACATTTTCATAATCATACAATCAAGTCAAGATTCATGACATACAATTATTCAATCATCCTCATTTACGATTAGTGTGATCAATAATGCAACATTCTCATAGAAACATGCATCATAATGAACTAATTACAAATACATATCACACCAACATGAAATCACATTCATCACCTACCTCGAACAAGGCTTGAATTCCGTAAGAAACTTGATTTTGCCCTTTCCGGATTATATCCGCTTGTTCTTGGTCTACAAACAATCAATCTAGCACGGGAATCAATAAACGATGTTTAATTACCCTGAGTAAAATCAATACTACCAACCCTAGATCAAACTAATGATCCCAATATTCAAATTAGGGCTTTTCCCACCATCCAAATAGTTCTACAATCCTTCCCCAACAAAAATTACCTATTAATTTAGATTCTACGGATCGAAAAAAGCATTCAAGGAGTGAAAACCTTACCTTTAGCCTCAAGAATGGTGGGAAAATGTCAAGAAAACACCTTGGGTCATTCCTTAGTTCTCAAAGTCGAAAAGTGCTGAATAAAATGATTTCGGGGTTTATTTCTAACTTAATTCGTGACTGTCACGCCATGGGCCTAATCCCGCTACAGCGGCCTCACCCTAACATGAATAATTCCACCACAGCGGCTTGCATGGAACCGGTGAATTGAATTAAGAGTTTCAAACTCCCGTAATACAACACACCTTCAACCCATGACAGTAAAAAATTACCCGTTCACGCTAAGATCAGTTTCGGGAGTTCTACTCGCCCAAAATCAATTCCATAAATATATACGGGTTCCTTAATGTCTTAATTATCTACTCATGTAATTAAAATCATAATTATATCCCCCATTTGTTACGAGATTTCACTATACCTTACAACTCTAATTTCGTCCAAATCAGGACTAGGTTGGGAAATTCCAAGTTACTACGAAAAAATATTTCGGCCCAAAAGTTTTCCCCGATGGCTTTTCTATAACGATGGAATCAAGTCGTTACAATAAATAGCAATTTACCCATCATTCATCCCCGAGTGATGAACTTAGGAAAAGTAGGCTAACGTAAGAGTGAAGTAGTACCTAAATCAACGAACAACTGTAGATACTTGTCTCGCATGTCCTTTTCGGTTTCCCAAGTAGCTTCATCAACTTGACTATGCTTCCATTGATCTTTCATGTACTTTATTTCTTTGGTACTCGGCTTCTTGACATCACAATCAAGAATTGCAATCGGTTCCTCCTCATTCTGAAGGTCCTTCTTTAACACATATGAGTCCCATTTTTTTATGTAATCCCCATCACAATGATATCTCTTCAACATGGACATATGAAATATCGGATGGACTCCAGATAACTTAGGAGGTAAAGCTAATCTATAATCCACTGGCACTTCACATTCAAGAACCTCAAAGTGACCAATGTATCGCACACTACGCTTGCCCTTCTTGCCAAATCTCATCATCCCTTTCATTGGTGATACCTTAAGAAGAACTTTCTCAGCAGTTTGAAATGACATGACTCTTACCTTATGGTCTGCATACCTCTTTTGTCTACTCTTGGCTGCTAAAAGCTTAGCTTGAATACTCTCCACTTTATCTTAGGCATCCTTCACTAAGTCAACCCCCAATGGTTTTACATCTCCAACCTCGATGAATCCTATGGGTGAGCTACATCCTCTCCCATAGAGTGCCTCAAACGGTGCCATATCTATGGTGGAGTGATAACTTTTATTATAGGAGAGCTCACACAACAATAGGAACTTAGCCCAATGCCTTCCAAAATTAATCACACATGCCCTCCACATGTCTTCTAACACTTGAATAGTCCTCTCTGACTGCCTATCCGTCTGTGGATGGAAAGTTGTACTTAAAGTGAGTTATGTGCCCAATTCTCCAAAATATGGAGGTAAACTGCATACCACAGTCTGAGATGATAGAAAGGGGCACCCCATGCAACTCACTATCTCTTTCACATAAACCTTAGTAAATTGTTGAGCATTATAATCTATTCTGACCAAAATAAAATGGGTTGTCTTAGCCAATCTGTCCACCACTACCCAAATAAAATCAAGCTTCCCTAAAATCTTCAGAACACCAACCACAAAATCCATAGCTATCATTTCCCACTTCCATTCTGGAATTGGCATTTTTCTGAAGCAAACATGTAGGCCTTTGATGTTCATAATTTACTTGGTTGCAATTTTTACACTTAGCCTCAAACTCCACAATATATTTCTTTATGCCCGGCCAACAATAAATTCGCTTTAAATATCGGTACATCTTGATCACACCCGGATGACTGGAAATCGCGAACCATGGGAATCTAGCAACAATTTCAGAATCAAGTTGCCCACTCTAGGAACACAAATCCTTTCTTTGAGATGGAGAAAACACCCCGCATCAAGAGGGGTGTCTTGTGCCTTGCCATACTCTGTTTTGTTTCTGAGTTCTATCAAATGCTCATCCTCAAATTATTTGGCCTTGATTTCCTCAATGAACGTGGCCGTTACTTCAATGCTAGTTAACACCCCACATTTCTCTGAGATGTCCAACTGTATGTACTTAGATTCCAAGGTTTGAATTTCCTTAGCCAAAGGTAGCTTGGATACACTCAAGCAAGCTAAACTACTCATAGTCACTGCCTTTCGACTTAGTGTGTCTGCTACTACATTAGCCTTACCCGGATGATATTAGATGGTCACATCATAATCCTTGAGTAACTCCATCCACCTTCGATGTTGCAAATTCAAATCCTTTTCAGTGAATATATGTTGTAGACTGCGATGATTAGTAAACACCTTGCACTTAACACCATAAAGGTAATACCGGCAGATCTTAAGAGCAAACACTAGTGCTACCAACTCTAAATCATGTGTTGGATAATTCCTCTCATGCACCTTCAACTGCTGCGATGCATAAGCTATTACATTTTTATCCTATATTAACACAGTATCCAAACCCGAATGGGAAGCATCATAATACACAATTAAATCTTTACCTTCCACCGGTAGTGCTAAAATAGGTGTTGTGGTCAAGAGAATCTTGAGCTTTTGAAAGCTCTACTCACATTTTTCAGTCCATTCAAATGGTTTCTCCTTTTTGTTCAAATTTCTCAAGTGTGTGGCAATACACGGGAAGTTTTTCCCAAATCGATGATAGTAGCAAGAGAGCTCCACAAAACTCCAACTTCAGTCACAGAGCTAAGCCGAACCCAATTCATAACCCCTTCAATCTTTTGGGGATCTACCATTACCCTTTCTTTTGAAACTATGTGCCCCAAAAAGGCAACCGAAGTCAACCAAAATTCACACTTGGAAAAATTTGCATACAATTTTTGTTTCCCAAGAACACCCAGAACAATACGAAGATGGTCAGCATGTTGTACCTCACTTTTTGAATAGAAGAAAATGTCAACAATAAAGACTATAACAAACGAATCAATAAATGGTTTGTACACACCATTCATCAAACTCATAAAACTTGAAGGCACATTAGTCAACCCAAACGACATAACTAGAAACTCGTAGTGCCCATAACGGGTTCTAAAAGCCGTCTTGGGCACATCCTCAGGCCTAATCTTTAACTGATGGTAACCCAACCTTAGATCAATCTTAGAGAAAATGGATGCACCTTGCAATTGATCAAAAAGATCATCTATCTATGGTAATGGATACTTGTTTCGTGACCCTATTTAATTGTCGGTAATTTATACACATCCTCATACTACCATCCTTTTTTTTAATAAACAATATTGGAGCACCCCATGGGGAGCACTAGGACTAATGAATCCTTTATCAAGATGTTCTTGGATTGGAGCCTTAAGCTCTCTTAATTCTTCCGGAGCCATGCGCTATGGAGGGATAAAAATGGGGCGGGTACCAGGTTCTAAATTAATGCAGAAATCTATATCTCTATCCGGAGGCATACTAGGAAAATCAGTCGAAAACACTTTTTTAAATTCTGACACCACAGGAATAGACTCAATAGAGGTGGAGTCAACCTCAATATCCTGAATATGAGCCAAAAAAGCCAAACAACCCTCTCCTACTAGTTTTCTAGCCCAAATAGAGTCACAAACATAGTATTACAATTAAACACAACATTATAGGGGGACAACCAAGTCATGCCTATGATTTTATCAAAGATAGTCATATCCAAAATAACCAAATCAGCCCAAGTCTGAAAACCTATAAACAAAATAGGACAAGGACGATAGACATGGGTTACTATGAAAGACACTCCAACTAGGGTACAAATATTTATGGGGGCATCAAGTTTATCACAAATCATAGAAAATTCTGAGGCAATCGTACTAACACATAAGAATAAGTAGAACCCGATTCAAATAATAAATTAACCATCCGCACACAGACAAAAATAGTACCTGTGATCACTGCGTCAAACACCTTTGCCTCGGTTATGCTAGGAAAGCCATAAAAGTGAGCCTTGTCATCATGAAGGGCGAATTCCCTGCCTGGCTGCACTGTACATCTGTCTGGCTGCACTGTACCTCTGCAGCTTTGCTAATTTTCTCTTCGCCCACCTTGCGGACGCCCTCGACCATTATTATCATTTCCCGCAGGTACCATTACTCTAGTCTGCTGCTGCACTGAATCCATCATTCGTGGGTGGGGATAATCTTTCCTTATATACACAGGTTCTCGGCAGTTATAACAAGTGCGATCAAAAGATAGTATGATGCTCACTGAAGGTGCGACTCCCTAGCTTTCCTGAATCAAATTTTGAGGTGGTGTTCCCGAGTAATTACCTGTAAAAGCAGGCATGGCGGACTGAATTGGCCGGGCTGTAAGTGTCTCCTTCCTGAACCACTAGAATAACAACCCTGAAAGTTGCCTGAATTCTTGGCTTTCTTAGCCAATGCCTTAGCATACCCGTCTCGCCTCACCCCCTCCACTTTCTTCACAAAAATCCGTTACCTCATTGAATCTTTTTCCTGCAGAGGTCATATGAACAGACAATACCTACAATTCAGAATTTAGTCACTTGACAAATAGGCAATCTTCTCTTCCTCAGTTGTTACCAATTGCGTAGCATATCTATACAAAGCATGGTACTTAGCCTCATAAGCAACCACAGTCATACCATCTTCCTCCAAAGCCATGAACTCATCCTTTTTACGATCTCTCAAGGTCCGGGGCACATACTTTTCCAAGAACAGAGCATGAAATTGGGTCCACGTAGGTGGGGGTAAAACTGAAGATCTGAATTCCACATATGTTCTCCAGCACTACTTAGCCTCACCTAAAAGTTGGAAGCTCACAAACTCCACGCCATGCTAATGGACAACTCCCAACTTATGAAGTCTCTCGTAGCAATCTAGGATGAACGCATTGGCATCCTCACTCTCGAAACCATGGAACACAGACGGTTTCAACTTCAAGAACTTAGTCAAAATCTCATGCTCATTATCAATCATAATAGGACCCAATAAAGGATGGAAGAAAGTATCATTACCTATAATTCCCCCTACCTTGGAGACAGTGATAGCAATAGGGGGATGATACGCTCAAATTACACCTCCCTAAAGAAGCATAAGTGATTATTATCAAGTATAAAACCCAACCAAATTGTAGGTTGGGGTCGATCGCACGAGGAAAATGATATAGACTTCACTTTAACCAACAATTATATTTGTTCAGTCATATTACTTCCAAAAATAGGTAATTAAAAGGACGGGATTTGTGAAACAAATTGTAATAATTCAGTAGGTACCGAGTAAACAAAAGTCAATTTTGGTAGTTATCAAGATAAGAGAATTAACTAGCGTATACATGTTCCCCACAAGTTCATAACACAGTAATCCTAGTATTATCAATCATTTCATAGTGTACTACATGCAAAGTACTAAGTTAGGTATCTCTAAATCCTTGGTCCAGCATCTAGAGAATTTTACCACGCAACTTGGTCCGGCTACGTATGTATAATTTACTAACCCTTACCTTTACCTCATATTAGACATCACATCGATGTTTGGTTTAGTTATTACTTCGCAGCAATCGACACTAGATTATAAGATAGTATCACACTAAATCTATGTTGATTATTCTTTTCTTGTTGGTTACCTTCTACGTCCGACAAGTAGCGACAAGGAGAGTTCTAACATTGCATACCGTTAAAAAGACTTTTAATTGAAACAATTATCAATGCATGCAAAACACTATTCAAGAATTGCTTATTTACTATTCATACTTTGTTAGTCGCTCAGGGTTCCCACAACCCTAGTTGTGGAGTTTAGTTACCCATAATCATATGAACACAATTCATTGTTTTAGATGAAAGAATTATGAACTTACATAAGAAGAATAATAAATCCTGAAATTCAACTTGAATTGCAACATCAAAATCGTCAAAACCGAACTTATGAAATTAAGAATTTCTAAAGTTGCAAGTTAATATCCCAAGTCAAGAACTAGAATAAAAGTAATAAAATCGAATCCGTAAAAACGAGGTTTACACCCCCTCTTTATAGAAAACAACTCCTAAAATAAAAGGGAAACAAAATAAGGAAATAAAATTGCAGGACGCGTCTCCGTTCCACGAGGCTAACCTACGGTCCTTAAGTCGAATGACGGTCCGTAGGTCTCCTCCGTGGCTCCAGACTTAGCCGATTTGAAATCTTCACAAATCCACCTCTCTCAGTCAGCTTCCACGAACCTGCAACACCGTCCGTCAGGGAGACGACGGACCGTCAGTCACCTCTGTCGCTCTACATATAGATTATTTCAACTCAAGTACTGGAATCACTCCTCTGATAGCTTCTACGGAGCTGCAGGACAGACTGTAAGTCATTCGACGGTCCGTTAGTCCCCACTGTGGTTCTACTCTTGGTCTGATTCCCATGAGCTTCAATCTAGCCATGCCTTGTAGTCCCACGACCCTTTTCTACAGGGCGTCACTTATCTTACGGTCCGTAGGTGCCTCCACAGGTGGCTCTTTTCAGCACTTGCCTTAACTACATCTTCATATTTTCACTCCTAAGTTTATTTCCTGAATTTACATAAAAAAAACATATAAAACTAACAGAAAAATGCCCTAGATAATCACAAATCCTAAGTGAAAAGTATCAATAGTACCGAAAATTCACGGTAAATCAACACCCTTAACTTAAAATCATTGGTTGTCCTCAAGCTACATATTATGACTCTAAACGACACTTTTATAGAAGCAAACAATTTCAGCCTAAGCAATCATATGGCTCTTCATCCCGAATGTTACTTTGAGTGTGACTTTGTTCTCTTAGACTTAACAAGCTAACTTGTGCGGATCAAAACATAACAAAGATCGACCAACCAACACACAACATACATTATTTTACTATCACCAAGGTACCAATTTTTCGACAATGTAACTAGTGCCCTTACTTCGAACGAAATCCCTCTTTTGACACAATGAATATGAATTTTAGTACAAGGGTTCATTCAACACCCACGCTCAAAAGGAACTTCAAGAAAAGTTAGTGCTCAATACCATAGGCTAACCCTTATTTTCACTGCTTTGACTCTCCAAACTAGATTCTAGGATCACTATAGGACTTTCTTGGCTTGTAACATAGGCTCAGGGTTAGGTGTCGTACATTTGGGTACTTCTTAGTGACTTTCTGCCCTCATTGACATAACATTAGGCTTTCTACCTCATTTTTTCCCTATTTTTGACATCCTACCGTTTTACCTTATTTACTTTGCTATTCTTGGACCATAGATGTGACTTTAGACTTTTAAGCTCTTTATATTTCACTTTCCTTTTTTTTCCTTGTGGTTTATTCTTTTCTTTAGCTTTCAACAAGTCATATCCTTTCTTTTCTTTTCTTTTTCTCTTTTTCAACATCAAACTCTTTTCATACCCATTTTTCTTTTGGTTTCCTCTTTCATAGCCATCCTTGACTTATGGATTTTCCATTGGTTGAGGTGCACAATACCCGATGTCGGATCAGGGCCAAGATTGAGGTTACTCTTTACGTTAGGCACCCTCAACTTAGGCTTTCAGCCTAAGTCGAGGTGCACATGTCCAAGGAGGGACTGGGGCCACATAGTAGATTATGGGAAGGTGAGTTAGGGGTTTAGAAAGAAATGGTCTAATTTAGGCTCAAAGCATTTGGATCAAAGGGAGCATTTATTTTATTTGGTTAGATTCTTCTTTTACGCAATTTGTGGACTTATCAGAACAAGGGCCTATGATCACTTCCTAGCCTCTAGAGTAAATTGTCTTAGCAGGACTAACAAAGCTAGTTCTAGATTGGCACAAAACTGTTTGAACAATTAACTATTCTCACAAACTCTTGGCACATAGTTTCATCATCAGATTATCATATTATAGTTCAAGTTTTAGCTTAAGTCATGCCATTAAGTTGGTCAATTACCATGTCATACTCAGAGCCGACACAGTCAACTTATCTAGCCTACAAATTCTAGCACATATCACAAAATTTGGACAAGTATCATTTTTCATAAGCCATCATGCTTTTTTTTTTATTAGCTTTTACACATACGATCCTAACACATGCCGGTTCAACAGAAATTAAATAGTCTCTTGGGGAAAAAGAACATAGGCAAGAAAACCCCAAGAGAGGATTATAAGTTGGGTAACTCAGACTTAACCCTATCCCTCACAATCCATTTACCGAACTCCCTGGCAGCGGCACCAAAATTTGATACGCTTAAATTACATCACCCTAAAGAAGTATAATTTATCGTTATCAAGTAAAGAACCCAACTTGTAGGTTGGGGTTGATCCCACGAGGAAAATGGTTTAGACTTCACTTTAACCAAGAATTATATTTGTTTAGTCAAAGTGCTTCCAAAAACAAGTAATTAAAAGGGGGGATTTGTGAAACAAATTGCAAGAATTCATTAAGTACCCAGTAAACAAAAGTCAATTTTGGTTGTTATCAAGATGAGAGAATTAACTAAGGTATGTGTGTTCCCCACGAGCTCATAACACACTAATCCTAGTAATAGCAATCATTTCCTAGTGTACTAAATGCAAAGTGATAAGTTAGGTATCTCTAAATCCTTGGTCCGGCATCAAGAGAATTTCACCCTGCACCTTGGTCCGGCTACGTATGTACAATTTGCTAACCCTTACCTTTACCTCATATTAGACATCACATCGATGTTTGGCTTAGTTATTACTTCGCACCAATCGACACTAGACTATTAGATAGTATTACATTAAATCTATGTTAATAATTCCTTTCTTGTTGGTTACCTCCTTAGTCCGACAAGTAGCAACAAGGAGAGTTCTAACGTTGCGCACCGTTAAAAAGACTTTTAAATGAAAGAATTATCAATGCATGCAAAACACTATTCAAGAATTGCTTATTTACTATTCATACTTTGTTAATCGCTCATGGTTCCCACAACCCTAGTTGTGGAGTTT
>JAJONW010017010.1:0-32225 GCA_029582385.1 Solanum tarijense | reverse complement strand
ACACGGATCAACAGAGGGCACTGCTTCACGTAAGGAAAATTCAACTGATGCTTTCAAATTCTGCCTGCATTAATTGCTTTGCTAACCTTTCATTAATTGTTGCATCTATATATAAATATATAACAATATTATATATTTATTTGGTTATATATAGAACGATAATTAGTGATTGTCATTTGGGCTCTTAAAACCTAAACAACAAATGTATTTACGGGTTGTAAATTTTGATAATTCTAGAATAAGTTGTGATTGGGTACTGATTAATAATTATGGGATAATGTTTGGAATACGGATGACTGGTGGTTTCGGTTAGCGACTTAAGCTATGGGTTCGTCACTAATTTTAGGTTTCTTTTAGCTCATTAATAAAGTTTTAATAATATTGGTATTTGATTGTAGATTTGGGTGACGTTTTTGGGTCTAGATTAGACCTATAGTAATGTGAATGTTGTTAGTTTTGGACGCTTTTTGTGATTATTTATTTGAATTTATTTTATTTATTTGGGAGTCCAACGAAAGAGAAAAGCTCAAGTCACTGAGTGATTGTTCGACTATTTGAGGCAAATAGATTTCTAAACCCTTGTTAAGTGTATAGAATTTGTGTATTTCCTTGTAATATGTGTTTGGGGGTAACAAAACTTGGTGATGGGTTGACTTGTCCACATCGATTAATTCTAATGATGAAAAAAGGGTAATAAAAGGCAATGTGATTAATTGTTTGTGTGTGATGTGTTGAGAATGGTTTGAAAGGCTTGTTGAATCATTGTGGATGTTGTATCATGATTGTGTTGTTGTGAATTGTGCAATGCTATGAAATTGGTCATCTCTTAATTATTTGTGTGAACATGTCATTTGCATTGTTCTGAGACATGGCTGTGACAAGTGTTATTTGAATTGAGAAAGAATAAGAAATTAAAGAGGATGCACCATTTCGAGGGACGTATCGCACGCCGCGATGGATACTATATTTCCAGGGACGTATAGCGCGCCGCGATGGTTATTATTATCGTGGGTCGTATCGCGCGCCGCGGTAGATGCATCAACAGATATGTCTTCCATGTGTCCCGGACGGAGAGACAACGAGTGTGTATCATTAGGGCAGACATGCATCATTATATTTGACATTGCATTTCATTGCATTGCACTTCTTTATGATCGGTGAACTTGATCTTGTGTGTTGCTGATCTTGTGATATGCCTTTCCGTGGAACTTGTGGCTGATGAATATGAAACTTGCTATTGAAGATATGCAATTGTTAGAGTGTTGTTGTTAAGGATATGAAACTGTTGTTGTTGAGGATATGAAATTGTTAGAGTGTTGTGTTGAGCTATGTGCTAGTAAATTGTGAACAGTTAGGTTGGGCTGAATGTATACAGATTGTAGTTGTGAAGGTTCGGTTGGGGTGTAAAGAGTATTCGTCTTCTATCCCTTTAGCTTGTGTTTAGAGGTTTACTTGCTGAGTACTGTGTGGTATAGTACTCACCCCTTGCTTCTACAAATTTTTGTATGTTACGAGCCTGGATTTTTGTGGTACTTGTTATTCTCTTCTTTTCCAAGGCTTCTCGTGAAGGTTTGTGAGGTAGATGATTGTCATTTCAGCGGACCTTCTTACTCCTATTTATGATCTTGTTCTATTTTAGAAATAATGTCATTTTAGACTTGTGTTTTATTTTGAATCAATTGTAATACTTTAGAGGCTTGTACACGTGACAACCTGATTTTGGGATATTTTTGAGTTGATTATAAAATTTCCGCATTTTATTGTATTGATTGAGTTTTAGGCTGACTTGTCTTGGTTGGATAAGACGAGTGCCATCACATCTATTTTTGAGTCGTGACAAAATGGTATCAGAGCCACAGGTTCATAGCTCTCACATGTATACAAGCCGAGTCTAAGTAGAGTCTTGAGGATCCGTACGGAGACATCTGTACTTATCTTCGAAAGGCTATAGTGACTTTCAAGAAAAATATTCACTCATTGGATCTCTATCGTGCGTTCCTGGTCCGGTTTTGATTTTTATCGCTTCAGTTGATTCACTCTCACTTATAGTGATGACTCGTGCATAGTTCCTCATGTGGGTAGTTGGGGGATTGTGTATGGCTTGGAGTCTAGATCTGGTTTGGAATCGATAACGTTATTGAAATGAGGCTTGTTCAGACTAAGAATATTCGGCAGTTTGAAGGGGTTGATTAAGATTAGTTACCCTAGTAAAAAGAATAATACTTGTGTGGTATTTTCGATATTAAAGTGATTTAACAATTGGAAGTAAAATGATTAAAAGGATGGCTAGATAATGGACATATATCTTTAGAAACTACATTTAATAAAGTTGTCATAACAAGTATGAGTTACTTAGCGAATGATAAGAATGATGTTGCACCAATTGAGGTTAGAATCTCTTTTGTTGCTTTATAGATTCAGTGTATACCAAACAAGGTCATGATACGACTATTACAATGGTGCCAATTCCTACTTGGTTAGAGTTATGGAATGCGTTACTCTTGTTATGGACCTGATCTACGAAGGAATGCATATCGCTTTTGATGAGAGACTGAACGCATTTCATAGTGTATAATAGTTACTTAATGGGAAGAAATGTGTGCTCTATTTCGGTACAATCTTCTAACTAGGTATGATGTGTTCTAGTGGTGGATCTAACAAACTTTCACTATATGGTACTACTGGTATATAAAAATGGACACGTCGATTGTTAAGTGCAAATTATAACTACTTAAAGAGTTATCTATTGTATCACATGCTCATATAATAAAATTTGGTGGTGGATCCATATTTAAGAAACCAACTAGCTTGTTAGTACAGATGGATGTGTTAAGCATTATTTATAAGAAAGCTTTTAGTGGTGGATATTTGGTATGATATTAATGTGTTTAGGTTGTGAAATGTATCTTGAGGATTTTAGATGAGTGTTTATTTCACCGTAAGCTCCTTGGAAGTGGATCGACATTAAGATGACAAGCTTATGAGTAAAGATAGTCTCAAAGAGTATACTTGTGTGAAGGTAATTGAAAATTTTAGTAAAAAGTGCATATAAAAGTGGATTAGTCCTTTAAATTTGATAGGTATAACTGAGTTTAGGGTGTCATATTGACGAAAAGGTTGACTTCGTGGTGATGACAAGAGCTAACTAAGGATGATGGTAATAAGAGTTCGTGATGAACTGTGATTGAGAAGCAAATATATAATAAGGATTGTTGGTTAAACGATTTTTTGTGTATTGTAAGGACGACTAATGAGTACCTAAGGTTGTGGTTTGCTATTATTTGGTGAGTAACGTTGTTGCATAGAAAGTTATAGGAGCAGAGAGCAATGATATTTACTCTAATTGTAATGGCCAATGATGTATCTTTAGAGGGGTTGAGAATCGGTTCAGAGACACGTGGTTTCATCCGTTTTGCTATGATCACGGTAATAGTGTCATGGGTTAATCAGATTGGTTAGAACGATTTGATAAGATTTGAGAAAGAAGTCTATATGCGTTCAATTTGAGTGTAGTAATAAGTGCTTTGTGTTTTTGAGTTTGATAGCTGGCACAATTGGAATCAGAATTCAAGTTTTTCATTGCAGGCCTATGTTCGTGGTATTGTGGTTTATCTAGGTATGAATTAGTAAGGTTAGAATTGATCGATCGCATCGGGTATTGAGCATTTGGAAGGACTTGTGCATAATTTAAGTCGTAAAATTGATTACTTTTGATTGTTATACCTAAGGGGGGGGGGGTTTCACGTAATGCTTTGTCTTAGAGGATAAGGTAGAAATATCATGGGTTGTTGGTCAAAGGATAAGATTGGTAAGCAAGTCAGCGAAACGAGAAAGGGTATGGTGTATTGAAGAGTTCAAGGTATTTGAAATGTGTCATGAAAATAATTTAAGAAAAGTGAAGGAATATGACCTCTTGTATAAACCCTTGGTTTGTATTTGAAAGATTTCTTATTTTTTTCCTATGAGTATAGATATGAGAGATATGAACTAGTTCGGCACAAACTTACTAGGAATTATTATGAACTTTTCTAAAGATTGAGTTTTGTTTGGTTGACAAGCAATGATGTGTGGAAGATTATATGTGGTTATGTCTAGCAACATTGTTCAAATTATGATAGGTAATTTATTGATGCTAAAAAATGTGGACATGCAATTTTACATGATTAATGAAGATTTCGAAGGGATTGAAACTATGTACTTTGTTGATGGGATGATACAAACTGTTTGGATGTGTTACATAGGCATTTGATGGTGAGTAGAAATCATGAGCTTATAGTACATCGAATTATTTGAGTGGCCAATAATTTTTTTAAGTGTTAATATGAGGTATATGATGGTTTTGAATATTAATTGAAATTTGGTATCTAATTTTTTTTATGTGGAGTTGACATTGAGTGTGATTCAATTGTTGTATCTCGATGGTAAAGTACTTTTAGATTTGAAATTAGTGTTATCAATCTTGGGTGTGACATGTATTTGTCATGAAATTCCTAAATGAAAAGAGAGGGAGCCGTATTTTGAAATATTTAGAGGCGACAATATATTTTCTAAGAAGATTTTGATACTAGTGATGGTTTGAGAGTAAGGTAGATAGTTGGGTTGATTATAATGGTTATTAGTACTAATAGTGCGGGCTTCAATGGAATGATGTAAAGAGTATGTTGGGCCTAATAAATTGAGCATGGGTACGATTGTAATGGGGATCAAATTGGAGGATTGTGGGTAGCTAGAAAATCAAAGAGATAGAGCCGAATGAATGAAAATGTTTAATATGGACACTATGGAAGGAATATATAGTGTTATTCGACCTTGGTTCTGTATATTCTTATGTGACCATCTACTTCGTTTTGGATATGATTTGGAGTGTGATTCGTTGTCTATGCCCACACGTTTTTTTTCATATTTATGGGTGAATTCCTAGTGGTGGATTGGGTGTACCGATCCTATGTTTGTCCTCTTAGTAGGGTGGCATCTTGGGTAGACTTGGTCATTTTAGTTATGGCAGATTTGGTGTTGTTTGAGATAGTTGAGCTATACTAGTGATTCTACACACACAACCTTGCTTATGAAAACCTATATAATAGCTACTATGAAGAATTACACTTGTCTAAGAGTGTTGTTAGAGGTTCTGCATTTTGAGTGTATCGCTTATTGGGTGTTTACTTAACAATTTTCTTCTTTGGATTAGATAAGTTAGATTCTCCCTTGATGAGTAGCCACTGTCTAAAGATAAGATTTTTACAACTGAAGCTCGTGAAAAGATTGTGTTGTGAAATGGAATCGTAATAAGATATGTGATGGTATGTGCAGTATGAGTGTCTGGTGGTTGATTCAGGCTTACTTCTGGTTGTAATCAATATTGATTTACAAGGTTATCTTGTTTATGTGAGAAAAGATTCGTCATGATGGCTATGTTGAGGTCCAATGATTTTCAGTTTAGATAGAGTTCATGGGTTGATTGTGGCTTGATAATCACTCCTATTTATAGATCTTTCAAAGTTTGATTTGAAAGTTTAGTTCTTAATAGTTGATCTTGATGGAATGGCCTTAAGGAGGAGCTCACTTAGCGAGATGAACACCGATTAGTAGGTCATAACTTAGACTTTTGGTAACTTCAATTATTCTTCCTTCTTCTTCCTTATGTTCGAGGACGAACATGATTTTTGTGGTGGATAATGTAATGACCCGGACACGAAAGGTCATTTTTGATAATTTTGAATAATCATTTAACTATAGTTAATTAATTTGCAGGTGATTTGTTTATTGTTTAAAATAATGGGCCAAGCTTGAAATATTAAAATAGGTTAGTAGGAAATTATTATTGTTAATACATAGTTAATTTAGATAAAAAGAAAAGAAAAAGAGGAGGAGTAGAAAATTAACCTGCGTCCGGCGTGAACACGGATCAACAGAGGACACTGCTTCACGTAAGGAAAATTCAACTGATGCTTTCAAATTCTGCCTGCATTAATTGCTTTGCTATCCTTTCATTAATTGTTGCATCTATATATAAATATATAGTTATATTATATATCTATTTGGTTATATATAAAACGATAATTAGTGATTGCCATTTGGGTTCTTGAAATCTAAACTACAAATCTATTTACGAGTTGTAAATTTTGATAATTCTAGAATAAGTTGTGATTTGGTACTGATTAATAATTATGGGATAATTTTTGCAATACGGATGACTGGTGGTTTTAGTTAGTGACTTAAGCTATGGGTTCGTCACTAATTTTAGGGTTCTTTTAGCTCATAAATCTAAATTTAATAATATTGGTATTTGATTTTAGATTTGAGTGATGTTTTTGGGTCTAGATTAGACCTATAATAATATGAATGTTGTTAGTTTTGGAAGCTTATTGTGATTATTTATTTGAATAGATTGTTTTTATTTGGGAGTCCAACGAAAGAGAAAGGCTCAAGTCACTGAGTGATTGTTCTACTATTTGAGGCAAGTGGATTTCTAAACCCTTGTTAAGTGTATGAAATTCGTGTATTTCCTTGTAATATGTGTTTGGAGGTAACGAGACTTGATGATGGGTTGACTTGTCCACATTGATTAATTCTAATGATGAAAAAAGGGTAATAAAAGGCAATGTGATTAATTGTTTGTGTGTGATGTGTTGAGAATGGTTTGAAAGGCTTGTTGAATCATTGTGGATGTTGTATCATGATTGTGTTGTTGTGAATTGTGCAATGTTTAGAAATTGGTCATCTCTTAATTATTTGTGTGAACATGTCATTTGCATTGTTTTGAGACATGGCTGTGACAACTGTTATGTGAATTGAGAAAGAATAAGAAATTAAAGAGGATGCACCATTTCGAGGGACGTATGGCACGCCGCGATGGATACTATATTTCGAGGGACATATCGCGCGCTGCGATGATTACTATTATCGAGGGTCGTATCGCGCGCCGCGATAGATGCATGGACATATATGTCCCCCAGGGGTCCCGGACTGAGAGACAGCGGGTGTGTATCATTAGGTCAGACGTGCATCACTGTACTTGACATTGCATTTCATTGCATTGAACTTATTTATAATTGGTGAACTTGATCTTGTGTGTTGCTAATCTTGTGAGTGCCTTTCCGTGGAACTTGTGACTGATTAATATTGATGTTGTTATTGAAGATATGCAATTGTTAGAGTGTTGTTGTTGAGGATATGACACTGTTGTTGTTGAGGATATGAAATTGTTAGAGTGTTGTGTTGAGCTATGTGCTTGTAAATTGTTAATAGCTTGGTTGGGCTGGTTATATAAAGATTGTAGTTGTGAAGGGTCGGTTGGGGTGTAAGTAGTATTTGTATTCTATCCCCTTAGCTTGTGTTTAGAGGTTTACTTGCTTAGTACCGTGTGGTTTAGTACTCACCCCTTGCTTCTACAAATTTTTGTAGGTTACGAGCCTGGATTTTTGTGGTACTTGTCATTCTCTTCTTTTCCAAGGCTTCTCGTGGAGGTTTATGAGGTAGATGTTTGTCATTTCAGCGGACCTTCTTACTCCTATTTATGATCTTGTTCTATTCTAGAAACAATTTCATTTTGGACTTGTGTTTTTTTTGAATCAATTGTAATACTTTAGAGGCTTGTACACGTGACAACCAGATTTTAGGGGTATTTTTGAGTTGATTATAAAATTTCCGAATTTTATTGTATTGATTGAGTTTTAGGCTGACTTGTCTTGGTGGGATAAGACGAGTACCACCATATCTATTTTTGAGTCGTGACAAAATGGTATCAGAGCCACAGGTTCATAGCTCTCACGTGTATACAAGCCGAGTCTAAGTACAGTCTCGAGGATCGGTACGGAGACGTCTGTACTTATCTTCGAGAGGCTATAATGACTTTCAAGAAAAATCTTCACTCATTGGATCTCTATCGTGCGTTCTTGGTCTGGTTTTGATTCTTATTGCTTCACTTCATTCACTCTCACTTATAGTGATGACTCGTGCGTAGTTCCTCACGTGGGTAATTGGGGTGTTGTGTATGGCTTGAAGTTTAGATCTGGTTTGGAAGTGATAAAGTTATTGAAATGAGGCTTGGTCAGACTAAGAATATTAACCAATTTGAAGGGGTTGAGTAAGATTAGTTACCCTAGTAAAAAGAATAATACTTGTGTGGTATTTACGATATTTAAAGTGATTTAACAATTGGAAGTGAAATGATTAAAAGGATGGCTAGATAATGGACATGTATCTTTGGAAACTACAATTAATAAAGTTGTCATAACAAGTATGAGTTACTTAGCGAATGATGAGAATGATGTTGCACCAATTGAGGTTAGAATCTCTTTTGTGGCTTCATAGATTCAGTGTATACCAAACAAGGTCATGATATGACTATTACAATTGTGCCAATTTTTACTCGCTTAGAGTTATGGAATGTGTTACTCTTGTTATGGACCTGATCTACGAAGGAATGCATATCGCTTTTGATGAGAGACTGAACGCATTTCATAGTGTATAATAGTTACTTAATGGGTAGAAATGTGTGCGCTATTTGGGTACAATCTTCTAACTAGGTATGATGTGTTCTAGTGGTGGATCTAACAAACTTTCACTATATGGTACTACTGGTATATAAAAATGGACACGTCGATTGTTAAGTGCAAATTATAACTACTTAAAGAGTTATCTATTGTATCACATGCTCATATAATAAAATTTGGTGGTGGATCCATATTTAAGAAACCAACTAGCTTGTTAGTACAGATGGATGTGTTAAGCATTATTTATAAGAAAGCTTTTAGTGGTGGATATTTGGTATGATATTAATGTGTTTAGGTTGTGAAATGTATCTTGAGGATTTTAGATGAGTGTTTATTTCACCGTAAGCTCCTTGGAAGTGGATCGACATTAGGATGACAAGCTTATGAGTGAAGATAGTCTCAAAGAGTATACTTGTGTGAAGGTAATTGGAAAATTTAGTAAAAAGTTCATATAAAAGTGGGTTAGTCCTTTGAATTTGATCGGTATAACTGAGTTTAAGGTGTCATATTGATGAAAAGGTTGACTTAGTGGTGATTACAAGAGCTAACTAAGGATGATTGTAATAAGAGTTCGTGATGGACTGTGATTGAGATGCAACTATATAATAAGGACTGTTGGTTAAACGATTTTTTTTGTATTGTAAGGAACACTAATGAGTACCTAAGGTTGTGGTTTGCTACTATTTGGTGAGTAACGTTGTTGCATAGAAAGTTAAAGGAGGAGAGACTAATTGTATTGGCCTAAGATGTATCTTTAGAGGGGTTGAGAATCGGTTCAGAGACACGTTGTTTCATCCATTTTGCTCTGATCACGGTAATAGTGTCGTGGGTTAATCAGATTGGTTAGAACTGTTGGATAAGATTTGAGAAAGAAGTCTATATGCGTTCAATTTGAGTGTGGTAATAAGTGCTTTGTGTTTTTGAGTTTGATAGCTGGCACAATTGGAATCAGAATTCAAGTTTTTCATTGCAAGCCTACGTTCGTGGTATTGTGGTTTGTCAAGGTACGAATTAGTGAGGTAAGAATTGATCGATCGCATCGGGTATTGAGCATTTGGAAGTTCTTGTGCATAATTTAAGTCGTAAAATTGAATACTTTTGATTGTTATACCTAAGGGGGGGTTTCACGTATTGTTTTGTCTTAGAGGTTAAGGTTGAAATATCATGGGTTGTTGGTCAAAGGATAAGATTGGTAAGCAAGTCAGTGAAACGAGAAAGTGTATGCTGTATTGAAGAGTTCAAGGTATTTGAAATTTGTGTTATGAAAATAATTTAAGAAAAGTGAAGGAATATGACCTCTTGTATAAACCCTTGGTTTGTAGTTGAAAGATTTATTAATTTTTGCCTATGAGTTTAGATATGACTGTGAGATATGAACTAGTTCGGCACAGGACTTACTAGGAATTATCATCAACTTTTCTAAAGATTGAATTTTGTTTGGTTGACAAGCAATGATGTGTGGAAGATTATATGTGGTTATGTCGAGCTAGACTTTTCAAATTATGACAGGTAACTTATTGATGCTAAAAAATGTGGACATACAATTTTACATGATTAAAGGATTTCGAAGGGATTGAAACTACGTACTTTGTTGATGGGATGATACAAACTGTTAGGATGTGTTACATAGGCATTTGATGGTGAGTAGAAATTATGAGCTTATAGTACATCGAATTATTTGAGTGGCCAAGAATTTTGTAAGTGTTAGTATGAGGTATATGATGGTTTTGAATATTAATTGAAATTTGGTATCTAAAAAAAAATTATGTGGAGTTGACATTGAGTGTGATTCAATTGTTGTATATTGATGGTAAAGTATTTTTAGATTTGGAATTAGTGTTATCCGTCTTGGGTGTGACATGTATTTGTCATGAAATTCTTAAATGAAAAGAGAGGGAGCCGTATTTTAAAATTTTTGGAGGCGACAATATATTTTCTAAGAAGATTTTGATACTAGTGATGGTTTGAGAGCAAGGTAGATAGTTGGGGTGATTATAATGGTTATTAGTACTAAGAGTGTAGGCTTCAATTGAATGATGTAAAGAGTTTGTTGGGCCTAATAAATAGAGCATGGGTACGATTGTAATGGGGACCAAAGTGGTGGATTGTGGGTAGCTAGAAAATCAAAGAGATAAAGCTGAATGAATGAAAATGTTTGATATGGACACTATGTAGGGAGTATCTTATGTTATTCGACCTTGGTATTATATATTCTTATGTGACCATCTACTTCGTTTTGGATATGATTTGGAGTGTGATTCGTTGTCTATAACCACACGTTTTTTTTTCATATCTATGGGTGAATTCCTAGTGGTGGATCGGGTGTACAGATCCTATGTTTGTCCTCTTAGTAGGGTGGCATCTTGGGTAGACTTGGTCATTTTAGTTATGACAGATTTGGTGTTGTTTGAGATAGTTGAACTATACTAGTGATTCTACACACACAACCTTGCTTATGAAAACCTATATAATAGCTACTATGAAGAATTACATTTGTCTAAGAGTGTTGTTAGAGGTTCTGCATTTTTAGTGTATCGCTTGTTGGGTGTTTACTTAACCATTTTCTTCTTTGGATTAGATAAGTTTGATTCTCCCTTGATGAGTAGCCACTGTCTAAAGATAAGATTTTTACAACTTAAGCTCGTGAAAAGATTGTGTTGTGAAAGGGAATCGTGATAAGATATGTGATGGTATGTGCATTATGAGTGTCTGGTGGTTGATTTAGGCTTACTTCTGGTTGTAATCAATATTGATTTAGAAGGTTATCTTATTTATGTGAGTAACGATTCGTCAAGATGGCCGTGTTAAGGTCCAATGAGTTTCAGTGTAGATTGAGTTCATGGGTTAGTATGTGGCTTGTTAATCACTCCTATTTATAGATATTCCAAAGCTTGATTTGAAAGTTTAGTTCTTAATAGTTGATCTTGATGGAATGGCCTTAAGGAGGAGCTCACTTAGCGAGATGAACACCGACTGGTAGGTCATAACTTAGACTTATGATAACATCAGTTATTCTTCCTTCTTCTTCCTTATGTTCGAGGACGAACATGATTTTAGTGGTGGATAATGTAATGACTCGGACCCGAAAGGTCATTTTTGATAATTTTGAATAGTCATTTAACTATAGTTAATTAATTTGCGGGTGATTTGTTTATTGTTTAAAATAATGGGCCAAGCCTGAAATATTAAAATAGGTTAGTAGGAAATTATTATTGTTAATACATAGTTAATTTAGAAAAAAAGAAAAGAAAAAAAGGAGGAGCAGAAAACTAACATGCGTGCGGCGTGAACACGTATCAACAGAGGGCACTGCTTTGCTATCCTTTCATTAATTGTTGCATCTATATATAAATATATAATAATATTATATATCTATTTGGTTATATATAGAACGATAATTAGTGATTGCCATTTGAGCTCTTAAAATCCAAACAACAAATGTATTTACGGGTTGTAAATTTTGATAATTCTAGAATTAGTTGTGATTGGGTACTGATTAATAATTATGGGATAGTGTTTGGAATACGGATGACTGGTGGTTTCGGTTAGCGACTTAAGCTATGGGTTCGTCACTAATTTTAGGGTTCTTTTAGCTCATAAATCAAGTTTTAATAATATTGGTATTTGATTGTAGATTTGAGTGATGTTTTTGGGTCTAGATTTGACCTATAGTAATATGAATGTTGTTAGTTTTGGAAGCTTATTGTGATTAGTTATTTGAATAGATTGTATTTAGTATTTAGTTGGAAGTCCAACGAAAGAGAAAGGATCAAGTCACTGAGTGATTGTTCGACTATTTGAGGCAAGTGGATTTCTAAACCCTTGTTAAGTGTATGAAATTCGTGTATTTCCTTGTAATATGTGTTTGGGGGTAACGAGACTTGGTGATGGGTTGACTTGTCCACATTGACTAATTCTAATGATGAAAAAGGGGTATTAAAAGGCAATGTGATTAATTGTTTGTGTGTGGTGTGTTGAGAATGGTTTGAAAGGCTTGTTGAATCATTGTGGATGTTGTATCATGATTGTGTTGTTGTGAATTGTGCAATGTTATGACATTGGTCATCTCTTAATTATTTGTGTGAACATGTCATTTGCATTGTTCTGAGACATGACTGTGACAACTGTTATGTGAATTGAGAAAGAATAAGAAATTAAAGAGGATGCACCATTTCGAGGGACGTATCGCACGCTGCGGTGGATATTATATTTCGAGGGACGTATCGTGCGCCTCGATGGTTACTATTATCGAGGGTCGTATCGCGCGCCGCGATAGATGCATGGACAAATATGTTTCCCATGGGTCTCGGACTGAGAGACAACGGGTGTGTATCATTAGGTCAGACATGCATTACTATACTTGACATTGCATTTCATTGCATTGCACTTCTTTTTGATTGGTGAACTTGATCTTGTGTGTTGCTGATCTTGTGAGTGCCTTTCCGTGGAACTTGTGATTGATGAATATTGAACTCGTTATTGAAGATATGCAATTATTAGAGTGTTGTTGTTGAGGATATGACACTGTTGTTGTTGAGGATATGAAATTGTTAGAGTGTTGTGTTGAGCTATGTGCTTGTAAATTGTTAATAGCTAGGTTGGGCTGGTTATATACAGATTGTAGTTGTGAAGGGTCGGTTGGGGTGTAAGTAGTATTTGTATTCTATCCCCTTAGCTTGTGTTTAGAGGTTTACTTGCTGAGTAAAGTGTGGTTTGGTACTCACCCCTTGCTTCTACAAATTTTTGTAGGTTATGAGCCTGAATTTTTGTGGTACTTTTCATTCTCTTCTTTTCCAAGGCTTCTTGTGGAAGTTTGTGAGGTAGATGTTTTGTCATTTCAGCGGACCTTCTTACTCCTATTTATGATCTTGTTCTATTCTAGAAACAATTTTATTTTAGACTTGTGTTTTCTTTTGAATCAATTGTAATACTTTAGAGGCTGGTACACGTGACAACCGGATTTTGGGGGTATTTTTGAGTTGATTATAAAATTTCTGCATTTTATTGTATTGATTGAGTTTTAGGCTGACTTGTCTTGGTGGGATAAGACGAGTGCCATCACATCCATTTTCGAGTCGTGACAATATATATATATATATATATATATGTCATTTCTGTGAAACTAAGTTTAAGACAGAAGGTCTCACAGCAATAAATGCATAGGAAAGATGTTGGGTATATAACTTATAAGTAAGCAGTTCTTACCAATTAAAGATGTGTTTTAAAGTCGTGCAGACATAAGCCAAAGGAGAATAATATCAATAGTGAGCTGGACCGTTACAACTTTCATATATAAATATATGTACTCATGTAGTCGTGTAAAACATCAAATACACTATCTGCCTCAGATGATATTTTAGCTATTCAAGATTTAAATTACACGAACTTCAATTCAGCTTTTAAAGAATATTTTTTTCATTATATTGACATGAGAAGAATTGCATTATATAATATTTTTTGAACATTAAGAAAAGGCGACATGCCAAGAGTAGTAAACTACAAAACGTCATTTTTACTTAAATGGCGTTTATTTTAAAGTGAAGAAAATAATACAATTGAATCTCAATGAGCGAAAATCATAACATAAAGAGTACCTAAATGCATGGCTGGTCGAAAGACATAATAATTAGGAACAATATAATTATAAATCACATTTTTTGTGTGTTCTATATACTGACAAAATGACTCATGAATAAAAACATTTTATAGGGGATCATAGTTTTTTTTCTAATATCGCTTTCTTTTATTTTTCTTTTTTTTGTTCTTTCTTATTGGTGAAGTGTATATTATTTGGATATGATCTATCCTTAAAATATTGGATTCACGTGAATTCATAAAACAATCTGCCGCGCCCCGAGTCTACACCCTAGGCAGGACTGGTACTCGAGAACCATTGTTGGTCCCAAGAGAACCCTTGGCCTGGCTAGACTCTCAGCGGAAGACTTACTCAATAGAAAATGTACTTAAATACATCTTAAATAAAATATCTAAATATATAAACTGATAATGTTTAGAAAATAACATTCAACTTTGCTAAAATTTCAACTCAAGTCTTTAAAATCAAACAACTGAAATATCAAGACTAAAGAACTAATATCTAACTGTCTATGAAGCCTCTAGATACTAAGAGGGATGTTGGGACAAGACCCCCGATCATCCTAACAACTGAAATAGCCAAAACAATAAAACAAAACATAACCAAAGGGATCCTCCGGAAAGCAAGGAGGCTCACCAACTGACTCTGAGTGGTCGAATGGATCAACGAGGCACTGGATATTGATCCTGATTACCTGTATCTTCATCATAAAATGATACTTGCCAAATGAAATCAGTACATTGAATGTACGAGTATGCGAGGGGAAATACTAAACATGACATGAGCTTGAAATAAATTATGAAATAAACACTTACCTCAGCATTACTCAACTCATGGATACTCAACTCAATGCATAAATAAACAACATTAAAGATGCAGTTTCTATAAAGCATTTAAACAATATGTAGCAACTCAAATGTATTTGAAAAATACCATAACAACTCAATGTATATCTATAAAATAAAGTAATATACTTATGTGGAGTTTCTCTAACCGACAATTATCATTATGAGCTATGTGATGATACATCGTCTCGCCCACGCTGCTAGAACTGTCCTATAACTTTCCGGGATATAGAACCCCTCAACTAAGTGGATCCAATAGTCTATGCTAAAAAGCACCAAGGAATCATCTAAAATGTATGACCCTTTTCTACCCACGTTGGCTACATGGTTTATGGAGACTTTGAGTTGTTATGAACTCGTCCCCACATTGGTGCTCAATACTACTCCCAAAATACTCAGCTCATATGTTTAAAAACAAAAACTCTTTATGTGGTTTGAGATAATTACTCAAAACTAGCTCAAAGGCTCTCTTGGAAATCGTTGTTTCCTTTCTTATTTAAATGTGGAAACATTTTAACTCTTGGGAATACTTAGTTATCGTATAATCTTTGAAGAAAAGAACTTTACACTTACTCTCACTCAATTTAATGCTTAAGTCTTAAAACAAGTATAAAAAGTTTATAAAAGACTCCTTAAAATGACTCGAAGAACTCTCAAGACTTGAATCTTAACTATACCTTGAATTTGAATTATGAATTCAAGGTTATGATTTGTGATAGGAGAGATATCGTGATGTTTAGGAGTACTTTTAGATAGTTAAACATGAGAAACGATCAATAAATCATTGTCTGGAAGCAAGTCCACGATGCGGAGATACATTTAAATATTTGATCACGAAATTAATTTTCAAACAGAGGAGTCTGCGTTCTATCCGCGATGCGGAGGTGATTTTTGTACACTGGGGGAGCAAGTCCGCGATGCAGACTTGCGTGCCAAAACCTGCTCGACTTTTTCCTTCTTCGTTTTCCAACCCCAATTCGCCTAATTTTGATTCTTTTTCTCAAGTTGTCTTTAGATTAAATTACCAAGTATATTTACACTAGAATCTAATTCAATACAACTCTAATAATCGACATTAAACTCTCAAGGAATCCTAAATCTCTTCCCAAATTCAAGAACGAAAGCAATTCAAGAACACAACTCTAGAACATCAAATTATCAATCTTTTAGGATGAAAATCATACTGAAATAAACATGTTTGGTGCGTGGGTGAATGAATCCAACTCTATGTGAACTCACATACCTCGTAGGATTGAATCCTTGGCGAAATCTACAACAAAATCTTATGATCTTGACGAAATCGTGACCTTTTCTCCTTTTTCTCTTCTCTCACAGCCCTAGCGTGATTTGGTAAATGTGTAAGCTGAACTAACTCAGTTTAGACCCCAATTAAACTTCTAAAAACGAAATAAATTAATTGGGTATGGAAAGGACCATAATACCCTCCTAAAATCCGGTTTTGACTTTCCTTATCTAGACAATCCAACTTCAAATGAGTATATCTCCCTCATACGAACTCGAAATTTAGCAATGGTGCATTTAGAAAGATAATCCAAAGATCTTTCCTATGGTAACTTGTAGAACACCTAAATCATCCTGATATAGCAGTTATGGTCATTTGAAGTTGACCCTAAACTCCAACTTAACATAACTTAAACAAATTTCCTGATTTTTCATTCTTTCCAAAAAATGCTCTTTCTAATTCTAGCTCTTTCACTTAGCGAGGTGTTACACAATCGCACTGTATATCTATTTAAGACATTAAAATCTTTGGAACCATAGATTTATTTAATGTGTGGTAGGTAGGGTTTGAATTGCAATTGTCAAATTAGTCCCCCAATTACGCCCTAACAAATAAGAACGAAACGTAACAATTGGTTATACCTTCTTTGGAACAAATAAGAAGGTTGAGGGACCAGTAGTAAACAAAAAATATGATTATAGGTACGTGTAAAGATAAGTACGTATTCATCTTTAATTAGAGGTTTCAGATTTGAACATTGAATATAAAATGCTTCTCAGTATAATTTTTTATTAATCGAACTCCAAAGCAAATATCAAATACTGAATGAAAAACAAAAAAAAGGTGAACAAAAATAATGATACACAATTGAGAAGAATACGAAATATAGCTAGCCTTGTCTTAAAATAAAGAAATCAGATTACCAATAAACTAATTAAGTTTCTTTTGTGTCACGCCCCAAGCTTACACCATGGACATGGCCGACACTCGAGAACCATTGTTGGCCCCAAGGAAACCCTTGGCCTGGCTCAACTATCAGCGGAAGACTTACTCAATAGAGAATAAACTCAAAAGATAAACTTTACTCAACTGTCTCAAAAGATAAATTCAGAATGTTTTAGAAATAAACATTCAACTAGCCAAAGAGGCAACTCAAGTCTCAACATAAACAACTGAAAATGAAAAGACTCATGAACTATGTCTATCTATCTATAAAGCCTCTAATACTATAAGGGATGTCCGGAAAAGACCCCCGATCAACCTAACCAAACTGAAATAACATAACATAAAGAACCGAGGGATCCTTCGGAAGCAAGGAGGCTCACCAACCAACTCTAGAACTCAACTGGATCAACGAAGTGTTGGGTGCTGATCCTGGTTACCTATATTTGCATCATAAAAGATGCAGACCAAATGGCATCGGTACATGGAATGTACGAGCATGTGAGGGGAAATATAAACAAGACATAAGCTTGAACTGTAAATAAAGAATCAACTTACCTCGTCTCAACTCAACTCATTTCAATATAAAGTAGTGAAAATGCATTATAAATAAAATCTTTTAAAATAGTAGGCAATAACTCAATGTATTAGAAAATACAATATAACTCAGTTTTGTATGCAAAAATACAAATAACTCTGTGGAAGATTCTCTAACCGACGACCATCACTATGAGCTATGTGATGATAAAACGTCTAGCCTAATCTGCTAGAAATGACCTATACTTTTCCGAGGTATAGGACCTACTAACTAAGTGGATCCACTTGTCTATGCTAAAAATCAATAAGGAATCATCTGAAAGTATGACCCTTTCTACCCACATTGGCTACATCGTTTATGGAGACTTTGAGTTATCTGAACTCGTCCCCATATCGGTGCTCAATACTAATCCCAAAATGTAACTAGCTCATATGTTTAAAAACATAACTCTTTCTGTGGTTTGAGATTATTACTCAAAAATCATTCTCTTAAAAGAGAAGACACTCAAAACTACTCAAAATTTATTTTGGAAATCCGTGTTTCCTCTCATCTTAAATGAAAACATTTACTCTTAGAAATACTTAGTTCCCATATATCATTTTAAAGAAAATGAACTCAACTCTAATCTTTCTCCAACTAACTGCTCAAGCCTTAAAACAAGTTTAAAGCGATTGTAAAAGACTTATTAAAGTGACTTGGAAGAACTCTCAAGACTTGACTCTTAGCTCTACCTTGAATTAGAATTATAGATTCAAGGGTTATGATCTTATGTTATGGATGATTTCTAGATGTTTAGAAGTAATTTGAAGAGTTTAGAATCAAAGGGGAGTAAAGTTAACCTTTGAAAGAAATCAGATGGACTGAACGATGAAGAAATGGTGGGGGCAGGCGACCCTAGCGCACTGAGTGGCGCAGGGCACCAGCCGTTGAACTACAGAGCAACAGTTAGGGCACATTGGCTAGCACAAGGTGACAGGCCCCGACGAAAATTCTTACTCATTTTCTAACCCCAATTCACCTAGAATCGAATGGTTTCTTCCTCAATCACTTAGATTTGAATACCCAAACAATTTACTGCAGAATCTACTAAAAAACTCTTAAACTCCATACGATTATCCCAAGAACTAATCAAACTCATCCTAATTCAAGAACGGAAACAATACTTCAAGAAAGAAATTAAGAACTCAAATTCTTCAACTTCAAGAACGAAACTTCGCTGAAAATAACAAGATTGGCGTGTGGTGAACGAACCCAACACTATGAGAACTCACATAACTCTTAGGTATTAAACCCTTGGCGAAACGACCTTAGATTCACAAGAAAACTTGAAGAACGCCTTTACTTTTCTCCTTTTCTCCTCTCCTTGAAATTCTCTCAAAAGCCTAGAGTAAATTAGGATTTGTAAAACTGAACCAAATTAGTTTAGACCCCTAAATATTACCAAAATTCGTTTTAAGCTGAAGGGATAAGGAAAATACCAAAATACCCCTCATATTTTTGGGTAACTTTCCTTAACTGGATAGCCTGACTTCAAACAGGCATATCTCTCTTATACGAGCTCAAAATTTAGCAAACCCGATGGCGATGGAAAGAGGATTCCAAGACCTTTCATTTGATATCTTATGGAACACCTAAATCCTGAAAGTTATGGTCATTTGAAGTTGACCCAAAACTCACAACTTAAATATAACTTGTAAAATTTCAGATTTGGTTCTTTCTAAATTAGTTCTTTCTATTTTTAGCTCTTTCTAAGGCGGGATGTTACAAAATCTCCTCCTTGGGAACATTCATCCTCAAATAAGATCACTCTAAAGTAGAACTAAGGGTGTAACATCTAACATTCAGCTCAAACACCCAACATGCAATATATAACACATCACATCATCTTAAAGAGTACTAAGTAAGAAATTAGTACATTGATTTGAAGCTTCTTCGGGAGCAAAGAGATGTGGGTATATCTTTTTCATATCCTCCTCAGCCTCCCAAGTAGCTTCCTCAACAAATTGATTCATCCATAGGACCTTGACTGATGCTAGCTCCTTGGTTATCAACTTACAAACCTGACGATCCAAAATCTAAACGGGAATCTCCGCATAAGATAGTTATCCTTAATACCAATATCTCCAGTCGGTATAACATGTGAAGGATCTCCCATACACTTTTTCAACATTGAAATGTGAAACACTGGATGGACTGCTGCTAATTCTTGCGGTAGCTCCAACTTATAAGCTACATTGCAAATTCTCTTGGATATTCTGTAAGGACCAATATAACGCGGACTAAGCTTCCCCTTCTTGCCAAACCTCATAACACCCTTCATGAGAGAAACTTTCAAATAGACCCAGTCGTCCACCTCAAACTCTAAGTCTCTTCTCCTAACATCAGTATAAAATTTTTGACGACTTTGCAATGTTTTCAACCTCTCTTGAATAATCTTCACTTTCTCCAAAGCTTGATGAACCATGTCTGGTCCCATAAACCTACCTTCACCGACCTCAAAAAATCCAATGGGAGATCTACATCTTCTCCCATAAAGGGCCTCATAAGGAGCCATTTGGATGCTAGAGTGGTAACTGTTGTAAGCAAACTCGATGTGAGGTAAGTGATCACCCAATTACCCTTAAAATCGATCACACACGTCCTCAACATATCCTCTAAGGTCTGAATCGTACGCTCTGCTTGACCATCAGTTTGAGGATGAAAAGCAGTACTGAGGTTCACCTTTTGACCCAAACCTTTCTAGAAAGACTGCCAAAATTGTGCGGTGAATTGCGCACCTCTATCTGAAATGATGGACACCAAAACTCCATGAAGTCTGACTACATCTTGAATATATAACTTAACATAATCTTCTGCTAAAAACGTAGTCTTTACCTGTAAGAAATGGGCTGATTTAGTCATTCGATCTACAATCACCCAAATCGAATCATGTTGTCTTCGGGATCGTGGTAATCCCGTAATAAAATTCATATTGATCATCCCACACGTCCATTTCGGAAGTTCTATGTCCTAAGCCATACCAGTGGGCCTCTGGTGCTCTACCTTGACTTGTTGGCAATTTGGGCACTTAGCAACGAACTCAACAATACCCTTCTTCATGCTACTTCACCAATAGACTTTTCTCAAGTTATGATACATCTTTGTCGAACCCGAATGGATAGAATACTTGGAGCTATGAGCTTCCTCCATGATCCTCTCTTGAAATTCATCGACCCTTGGTACACACAATCTACCTTCATATCTTTGTTGACACCCAATTTGGGACCTCCACAATATAAATTAATCCTTTCGAGCTTCTTCAATTTCAAATGTTTTAAAATAATTAGTTTTATAAAATTTCAAAAAAAAAATATATAGTTTGCAAGTTATTTTAACTAGTTTTGTCACTTTTTATAATTTTTAGATAATATATATGTTTTACATAATTATGTATACAATTATTATATTTTATGATTATTCAAAAATCGTCTCAAAAAGATTTTGTTTTAATTAAATATTTGGTTAATTAGTTTAGTTATATAATAGTTTATATTTTTAAATTAATTAATTTATAATTAGGTTTATTATTTTATTTTGTTAAGATTAAGAGTATCATTAATTAATTTATGTTAATTCATTTTGTTCAAGTTTTAATCGAATTTGGTCATTGTTTAATTACAATTTTCCGCCAACATCTTAAACCCATCAAAAGAACAAGCTTTGGGCCTATTTTCTTTATATTTCAGCAACCCAATTTAATTTTCCCTCAACCCAATTCACTTCTTCCCAGCCCAACATCAAATAACCCAAGACCACCAACAATCCAATACAACATATAACAGCAACCAAGCCATCCAAGCATACCGATCAACAGCCCAAATTCCAGCGACAATACCCGACCCCCTGCGTTTCTTCTTCTTCTTCCAGAAGCTCCAAGATGTCCCAACGAACCCAGAAGCAGAACGCTGAAAACCCAGAACCTCAAAATCAAAACCCAGTCTAGAATCGCGAGTCCAGCAGCGAAATTGATTCCATTTTCATATGCAACTTGCAACATCCCTCTCCTCCTGCATATCATATGAAATCATTTGAGAATCGATCCAGGTGTCTCCATCTCCGCATCTCACTCATCCTTGCTCGAAAATCAGACGACCCATTTCTTTTTTCTTGGAGATTTGTACAAATTCCAACTCGTCCCTTATCCCTCTGGAATTTCAAATTTTGAATTCAATTCCACCCATCCCCCCCGCCCCTCCGCCCCCTTGCCACTAAAATCTACCCTAATTCCCTCCTATAAATATCTCCCTCTTCTTCTTTGTTAAGGTTTGGGAAAATTAGTTGGAATTTGAGAAAAATATAGTGAACTACTAGCTATACACAATTATATACAAATAGTTAGGTAATAGGTTTTGAAGTTATAAAGATTGGGGATCAAATTTCTGCTCTCGTTTGTTTCTGTTCTGTTCATCGACTTTCCCGGAGTTGCATTCCAGCGGTGGTGAAGTCGTCTCCTGCTCGTCTAGTCTCAGTTCTCTGCCCACAGAGAGGTAAATCATTTTCTTAATTTTGTTCCATTTAATTCATAGTTGTTCTATGTCTTCTGTTTTAAGTGTTCTTGATTGTGTCTTAGTTCTTATTTCTAAGTCAGCTTGATGATTGTCTCTGTGTTATTTTATATTATATTCTTTTGGATTTCTTAAGTATTGATGATTATATTTTGTTGTGACCTGCTTTCTTGTTAAAGTTTGGTTACTGTTCCACTATGAGCGAAAAGGAACTTGTTTTAGCCTAAATCCAGCCCTTTGGAATGGTTTAAATTCTCATAGTTGCTTAATTTTTTTTAGTCTCTTAGTTGCTGCTTTATTTCAATCATCTGCTTCATCTAAAATTGGCTATTCTTGTTGTGGTGTTGTGATTGTCCAATTTTTGGTTAACTGAATCTTAGCATGGTTCAAATTCATCTTTATTTACTCATTTTTGATAAGTTCTGATGCATAGAAATGTTCTAATCTCTTGTGTTTAGTAATTTTTTGTTCTTTCTAACTCACATCGAGATGAGAGAACCCAAAAATATAATTGTTAGGATAGATATTTGTTCCCAGTTCTTCAAATTAGTTTGGTACTATTTGTTTAGCTTCAATTTATTATTATATTAAGTATTGTTGCCTAATAGTGCTATTCTCCAATATTATGCTCTTTCTGCCTTTCGCATTGTTTATTATTGCCCTATCTTGCTATTATGTCTCCTCTGTTAAGCTTAATTATGTCTAGTTGTAGTTAATTTTTATTTTTATTTCTCTTGTTTTAGAAGTTTTGGAAGCTTGATAATATATGGTTAGTATTTGGCTGTTATTGCATACTACTTTTTGGTTTATAATTGTATCTATGAGTGATATTTATCATGCCTAAATTGTTTGAATTAAACACTAGTGAGAATCATCTATATCTTCTTTGTGAGGTTTAGGCTCTAAAATAGTAGCATGAGTATTTACATCATTACTTTCTTATATTAAATACATGAGTTTTCACTTGTGTTTTTTTTTAATTTTGTTTTATGTGGAATCTGCCTGAGTTCGTCATAAACTCCTATTTCCTTCCTCTTGCATTTCGAGAGAGTCATAATGGCTGGAATTCCTTCCTTTTCAAATCAGCTAGTCAATGTAATTGAAGAACAGGGCAGGAAAATTAAATTTGCATGTCTCGGAGCCGATACATATATAACGGTATACAGTGTGATATAGCAGTTGTATACACTGTATACAGTCACAGAAATGAGGCCGAAAGCCCCAAATTACAGCAACTTGTTCTTTTGATGAAGTTGGGCCAAAGACCCACACATTTGTGTAGATTTTTTATAGTTTTAGCACAGGGAAATTGGGCCAAAGGCCCAACAATGGTGTAGCCCTTTATTTTAGTATTTAGGCCAGGTGGAAGAATGGGTCAGGCACAAAAGAAAGTGCAATGGGCAATTTTTTGAACTATCTGCAATTAGGATAGGAGGAGAAAACTTGGGCCTGCCAGCCCAACACCTTGAAATTTGGACAAGAGTCCAAGTTTATTTTTTTTATTCCTTTACTATTCTCTTTTATTGTTATTCAGTTTTTAGTTCTAACCTTTTTTCGATTTGGTTTTAATTTAATTAACTACCCAAAAGATAGTCATTTTTTCTTTTTATGTTCAAAATATTTATATTTTATTTATTACTTATTTTATTAGTTGTCTTGTTAATATATGAGTTAGTTTCTTTAAAAAATCTCCTCTATATTTATTTTGTTCCAAATAAAAATAGGTTTTATTTCTTAATCAATTTTTCAAGTTAGTCGAAAGTTTTAGTCAAATCGTTGGTCAACCGCAAGTTAGCGTACATTTCGAGGTCCTAACACCTTTTCGGAATGTAAATTGAACCCCGGACCCCTTCGGATTTCAAATGATTTTATTCTGTTTAAATCTTTTGAAAAACTTGTAAGTTTTCTTGATTTTAAAAAAAAATTAAGTGGCGACTCTCTTTGGAAAATTAATTTTTCTTTAAAATATAGGTCAAGTCAATTTTTTTGAAACTAAAAGTCTTTTATTTCTAAAACAGAAATAGCGACTCTGCTGGGGATTTAGTTAAGTTATAACCGTAATGATTTGACTATTTGACTACTTGTTATTAATTGTTGAATTATTTATATGCTTTGCATGTTAAATTGCTATAAACTATCATTGCATTCATGACATTTTTTAACATGTATGTATAGTATATTAAGAACGTTGTTGCGTAATCGCAGCCAGGTTTTTATACTAGACCCTTTTTCAGAATGATCAGCAATTTATTGGTTCATCAGGCGTTCAATGGTTGTCGTGAGTTCCAGCCTAAGTTGTCCGCTTGGGTTCCCAGTCTTTCAAAAGCCACTCTTAGTCAAATAGCGTAGAGAGAAACCAAATCTCACATTTAGCGCATTTGAACTAAGTTGACCCAATACCCAAGGCCTGTTGGGCCTATTGGAAGCCCACCTTGTGTCTATTTGGCTCATTGGTCAATAAAAAACAATCATGCTTATGTGTTTAAATTTGAAGGATGTATACGTCATTTGGCAAAATATTGTCTCTTGGGGATGAGAGTTTAATTGTTTGCTCAACTCAAACAAGAACCAAATTACCATTGCATCTGAAGAGGTTGTCATTTAGAGATGACAAGAAGCTCAAGAACGAAAGACCTTCTATGGAATCTTAGTTTAGGATTGTACCCCTGCGTGGGACTGATCATTTTGTATCTTTTTTCCCTTATTATGTATCCCCATTCAGTTTATTCGTAAAACTTGTATAAATTTGGGTTTTAGGGGCAATGGAATGTTTCAAATGACTCTATACATCCTTCAAATCGTTAGGCCTACCCTTCGTACAAAAGGTTCACATATTTGTTTAAAACGGGTAATATCTATTTATGTGTTATAACTGCTTATGTGAATATGTTGCTTTATTTGGAGATATTCTAGTTCACTCCTCTTCGAATTACTTTTAGAACCCCCTAAGCATAAATATCTAGTCACTATCAAAAGTGCGTCGAAATACTCTTCGAGTCTTTAGTTTCCCAACAAAATTCGAACTTCATTTTTCAAATCTTACTTTCTCATTTCAGAAAAAAAGTTAATCCTCCATCCCAAATCGAAAGAGATTCAAGTTGGTCGAACTACGTAGGACTTGAATTCTCCTTCGTGAGATACGTAAGCAACCTTTCAAGGCTAGGTCCCTATATTCAAGAAATCCTATCTTTTTCAACTTTTACAAGGAAATTAGAGTTAGATGTCAATCGAAAATCAAAAGTACGACAATACAATCAACTTTGTCTCGACTCAAGTCGACGTTACTGATTCACTAATTCCAAAATCAAATGGACAAATTTTTGTCTATTTAGTAATCTCCTATATCTGTGAGTTAGTTTATCTTCGAATGAAGAAACTCTTGTGTGTTTATTACGTTGTGTGTGATAGCTTGTATTACCTATTACCTATACAAACTAACACATTTGTCTTTTGAGTTATTTTTCTTTGTCAGATTCTCAAAACTAATTTGTATTGAGAAATTGGTTGAACATTCAAAGTTCTCAAAGATTCCTCCCCCAATCGAAATTTGTTAAAAGCAAAAATGACCAAAATAGTGAGAATATTAGCCTGACTGAAGTTGCTATAGTTCATCTCTCTGTTGTTGATCAAAATGAGTTAATTTCACAGTTGATGCAACAAATTGCTAAAATAAGGATTGAACTCTAGAAAAAGAAAGATTTGCCAATTCTGATTGTCGATGTTAACATTCTAGGCGATGGAAAGCTTCCACTCCATTTTCCTCCTTGAAATTCAAACTCAGAACATGTCCTGAATAACCCACCCTCCAACCCTGCTCAAAATCCCTAACTATCGACTTAACTACCCTAAATCTTCATCACACCAGCACTTCATACCAAGCACCACCTCCTCTTCAAACCCTGAATACCAACCCTCTAGTCTTCCATCCCCCTCATAATCAAAATGCTAACAACTCTCAAACATTCCCTCCATTTTAACGCCTAAATATCAACAATCCTCAAACATCTCATTTTATGTACTAGAGACCTGCAAAAGACATTCAAAATCTACCAAACGCTCAACCCTTACCTCCATAAGTTACTTTTGATATCCCAGTCCAAACCGAACCACACCTTCACTCTACTGCCTATTCTGAACTTGACCACTACGAAGAGAAGGAGAAGGAGTGGAGGGGTATAGAGGAAATGAATAAGTAAATCATGAAGGAAGATATTGGGGAAGTGATAAAAGAGCTTCATTACTCTTCAGATTTTGTGGGGTTGAACTATAAAAATTTATGCATTCATCCGGATTTGGACCTTCCAGAAGGTTTCAAAGTGCCAAAGTTCATCACTTTTAATGGAATTGGAAATCCTCTAATACATCTGAAAGTTTATTGTGATCAACTTGTGGGAGTTGGCAAAAATGAAGCATTGTTGATGTGTCTCTTAAGTCGAAGTCTAAATGGAGAAGCTCTAGAGTGGCTTACATCATAAGAATTAAAACAACGAACGAGTTGGAATGCACTCGCAAAGGATTTCACTGAAAGATTTGGACATAATGTAGAAGTTGCCCCTGATCGCTACTATTTGGAGAAGATCAAATTGAAGTCCACAGAAAACTATTGAGAGTACGCTCTTCGTTGGAGAAAAGAGGTTGCAAGAGTTCAACCTCCCATGTCTGAACGTTAGATCACTGAAATGTTTATTCGAACTCAAAAGCCTAAGTACTATGAAAGAATGTTGTGTATGATGGGACAAAAATTTGTTGAGACCGTCAAGGTTGGAGAAGCTTTGGATGATGGTTTCAAGACTGGAAAAGTCACAATTCTTAACGCATTGCGAGCTAATGGAAAAGCTACCAGAATTAGTGATATGGATATATCAAAGGGAAAAGAAGAAGAGGTATACGTTGTCATGGCAACCCATATGCAGTTGGCTCCATAAAGAAAATATCGAAACCACAATGTCAATCAGAAAAAATTTCCCCGTCCAAACTTTAGGAAAGCTCCTAAGACGTTTACACCATTAAGGGAATCTCAAACTCAACTTTATGAAAGGTTGAAAGCAACGGGTATACTCCATCCCATGGAAGGAAGACCAGTCAATCCTTTGGGAAAATTTTACGGAGTTGACCACATATGTGCTTTTCATTCAGGAGTTGTTGGACACGATACAGAGAATTGTTCGACCCTCAAGCACAAGATTCAAAACAGAATCAACAACAATTTGATCAATATTGAGGAAACAACCTCAAGGGATAATGTATTGGATGCTTAAGAGTAAGTGCAAGACATTTTTGAACTAAGTCTTTTGAAGATATTCATCATCAAAGGTTGAAAAGAAGTATGCCAATATTGGCCTGATTTTGCATATGACGTTATTGTTATCTTTCTTTTGAAAATGCATCTTTAGTCTCTTTCTTCCCATTTTATCACACATTCTTTGTACATGAACTACATATGACCTGAATTCTGAAGAATGAGATATGCAGGCGGCATGTGCCGGTCTCAGTCACCCCTTTATTCAACTTTTAATATTTTTCTTTGTACTTGAACTACGTTCGACCTGAATTCTCAAGAATGAGATACGCAGGTGGCCTGTGTCGGCCTCAGTCGTTTCCTTATCAAAATTTCTTATTTTTGTTAGTCCCCGAGAGAGAAACTACGTTTGACCTGATTCTTGCCTCAACGGGATACCTAGGCACCACAACAGCTCGGTCATATTTCTCATAAGATTTCTATTTCTTTTATAATGGAAACTAGGACAGAATTTTTTAGAGGATCTCAAAAATTCATTTGAAGATAGACTTCTTCAGCAAATCAAGACTGAAGATCAAAATGCAACTGGGTAGGTTTTCTAAGTGGATATCAAAATTCCACAAGATGGTATTTTCTAGAGAATCAAGTTGGAGATCATGTTAAAATGTTCAACTGGAACATAATTTTTGAGATCATCTCAAAAATTCCACAAAAATGTCATTTGTTAAAACACTTATACTTATTATCATCGAGGCAAACTGGAACAGAATTTTGAGGATGGACCTCAAAATTCCTCAAAATTCCAGAATGAGCAACCTCATAATTAACAAAGCAAGTTATAAGAGTTCTTTTCCATATTTTAGACTAGGAAAGAATTTTTGAGGAGGGACCTAAAAAATTCCATCAAGACTATCTTACAAAGGACGGACGAGCGTGTAAGCCAACTGCATGAAGGAGCATGAAGACAAGACCAACATAAATCAGTCTTTCAAACTAAGAATTTTTCTTTGGATATAGGAACATCAAAGTCACATAAATGGCAATGTAAAGCTATATAACAAGTGTGAAAAAGGCGACATTTACACCTATCGTGGCCTCATCAACATAACTTAGAAAACTTTCCATCTCATTTTATCTTCATTTCATTATGTTGCCTCAAGTGATTTATAAGCAGTTTCTTTTTATTTTGCAGGAATATTGAACAAAAATGTTAATAGATTCTTTCAAAGTTTTAAGAAACAACGTGTTGGAGGATCGCTAGTGACGAGTCACGATCATTGTCACAATTAGGCTCACCACAACCTATTCTTGATAAGACGAATGACTTAATCTAGCGCTTTCTCTTTAATTTTATTCTTTACTTCATCATCGATACTATTGTTTGGTGTCAAGCTTTGCAGGTGATAGTATTGGTAAAGTCAGGATAATCTGTGAAATCGACATTATATCTAAAGATGATCAAAGGCGACACTATCTTAGAAGTGTTGCAAGGGAAAATCACCAAGTCTATCACATCAGAAAAAATGTTGGAGATCACAATATCCTCATGACAGTTGTAGTTATCGAAACGTTAGAAGTTTTCGACAACAATTGAAGATTTCGACAACAAACTCAAATTTTGTTGAGTTTGTCAAGGAAGACTAGAGTGACTTTAATTTTTGTGTGAAAGAATTAAGTCATTCACCTCCATATTTCTATTTTTTTAGAGGTAGAGTCACAGTCGCGACGTGCATATACGTTGATATATTTTCTTTTAGTATGATTGTCACGTAGCAATTTAGGCACACGTGTTACTTGACAATGTCAGGGTCAAGATATCAAAATTTGTTTGGTATGCACCCCATAAGTTGATTATATGTTTTGATTGGCTGATCAAAGAATTGAGTATATAATTTTTTTGGGCGATCCACCGCATAAATGGTTCGTATATTTATTTGTCCATTTCAGGTTCCTATTTTGAATTGTGTAGGATAATTATTGAGTATCCACCCCGTTACAATTGGAATATTATCGAGTCATCCACCTCGTTATAGTTGGAATATTATCGAGCCATCTACCTCGTTACAGTTGGAATAATATCGAGCCATCCACCTCGTTACAGTTGGAATATTATCGAGTCATCCACCTTATTACAGTTGGAATATTATTCAATAACCCATGTCATTACAGTTGGAATATTATCGAGTAATCCAACTCATTACAGTTGGAATATTATCGAGTCACCCACCTCGTTACAGTTGGAATATGATCAAGCCATCCACCTTGTTACATTTGAAATATTATTGAGCCTTCCACCTCTTTAAACTTATCGAGCCATCCACCTCGTTACAGTTGGAATATTATCGAGTCATTCACCTCGTTACAGTTGGACTATTATCGAGCCATCCACTTTTTTACTGTAGGAATATTATGGAGCCATCAATTTCGTTACAGTTGGAATATTATTGAGGCATCCACCTTGTTACAGTTGGAATATTATCGAGCCATTCACCTCGTTATAGTTGGAATATTATCAAGCCATCCACCTAGTAACAGTTGGAATAATATCGAGCAATACGCCTCGATACAGTTGGAATATTATCGAGTCATCCACCTCGTTACAGTTGGAATATTATCGAGTCATCCAACACGTTAAAGTTGGAATATTATCGAGTCATCCACCTCGTTACAGTTTGAATATTATAGTGCTATCCAGCTTGTTACAATTGGAACATTATCGAGTCATCCACCTCGTTACATTTGAAATATTATTGAGCCATCCAACTCGTTACAGTTGGAAAATTATAGATCCATCCACCTCAAAACAATTGGAATATTATCGAGTTATCTACATAGTTACAATAGAAATATTTCCGAGCCATCCAGCTCGTCATAGTTCGAATATTATCGAGTCATCCTCCTCGTTACAGTTGGACTATTATCGAGCCAACCACCTCGTTATAGTTGGAATATTATCGAGTCATCCATCTCATTACAGTTGGAATATTATCGAGTCACCCACCTCGTAACAGTTGGAATATTATCGAGTTATCCACCTCATTACCGTTGGAAAATTATTGAGTCATCGACCTCGTTACTGTTGAAATATTATCAAGCCATCCACCTTGTTACATTTGAAATATTATTGAGTCATCCACCTCGTTAAACTTATCGAGCCATCCACCTCGTTAAAGTTGGAATATTATCGAGTCATTCACCTCGTTACAGTTGGACTATTATCGAGCCATCCACTTAGTTACTGTTGGAATATTATGGAGCCATCAATTTTGTTACAGTTGGAATATTATCGAGGCATCCACCTTGTTACATTTGGAATATTATCGAGTCATTCACCTCATTACAGTTGGAATATTATCAAGCCATCCACCTAGTAACAGTTGGAATATTATCGAGCAATATGCCTCGTTACAGTTGGAATATTATCGAGTCATTCACCTCGTTACAGTTGAAATATAATCGAGTTATCCACCTCGTTACAGTGGGAATATTATCGAGCCATCCATCTCGTTACAGTTGGAATATTATCGAGTCACCCACCTCGTTACAGTTGGAATATTATCGAGTCATCCACCTCATTATAGTTGGAATATTATCGAGTTATCCACCTCGTTACTGCTGGAATATTATCAAGTCATCCACCTTGTTACATTTGAAATATTATTGAGTCATCCACCTCGTTAAACTTATAGATCCATCCACCTCGTTACAGTTGGAAGTCATTCACCTCGTAACAATTGGACTATTATCGATCCATCCACTTTGTTACTGTTGAAATATTTTGGAGCCATCAATTTCGTTACCGTTGGAATATTATCGAGGCATCCACCTTGTTACAGTTGGAGTATTATCGAGTCATTCACCTCGTTACAGTTGGAATATTATCGAGTAATCCACCTAGTAACAGTTGGAATATTATCGAGCAATATGCCTCGTTACTGTTGGAATATTATTGAGTCATCCACCTCATTACAGTTGGAATATAGTCGAGTCATCTATCTCGTTACAGTTGGAATATTATCGAGTCATCCACCTCGTTACAGTTGGAATATTATCGAGCCATCCAGCTCGTTACAATTAGAATATTATCGAGTCATCCACCTCGTTACAGTTCAAATATTATTGAGCCATCCACATTGTTACAGTTGGAATATTATATAGCCATCCACCTCATTACAATTGGGATATTATCGAGTTATCTACATCGTTACAATAGGAATATTATCGAGTCATCCAACTCATCATAGTTCGAATATTATCGAGTCATCCACCTCGTTTAAGTTGGACTATTATCGAGCCAACCACCTCGTTATAGTTGGAATATTATCCAGTCATCCATCTCATTACAGTTGAAATATTATCGAGTCACCCACCTCGTTACAGTTGGAATATTATCGAGTCATCCACCTCATTACAGTTGGAATATTATCGAGTTATCCATCTCGTTACTGTTGGATATTATCAAGCCATCCACTTTGTTACATTTGAAATATTATTGAGCCATCCACCTAGTTAAACTTATCGAGCCAACCGCCTCGTTACAGTTGGAAGTCATTCACCACGTTATAGTTGGACTATTATCGATCCATCCACTTTATTACTGTTGAAATATTATGGAACCATCAATTTCATTATAGTTGGATTATTATCGAGGCATCCACCTTATTACAGTTGGAGTATTATCGAGTCATTCACCTCGTTACAGTTGGAATATTATCGAGTCATCCACCTAGTAACAGTTGGAATATTATCGAGCAATATGCTTCGTTACAGTTGGAATATTATT